>OV656867.1:88125128-88309731 GCA_927399465.1 Sarcophaga caerulescens | reverse complement strand
CCGCACGTTCCATTTTTTCACACCGCACGTTCCATTTTTTCACACCGCACGTTCCATTTTTTCACACCGCACGTTCCAATTTTTCACACCGCACGTTCCAATTTTTCACACCGCACGTTCCATTTTTTCACACCGCACGTTCCTTTTTTTCACACCGCACGTTCCAATTTTTCACACCGCACGTTCCATTTTTTCACACCGCACGTTCCTTTTTTTCACACCGCACGTTCCTTTTTTTCACACCGCACGTTCCATTTTTTCACACCGCACGTTCCATTTTTTCACACCGCACGTTCCATTTTTTCACACCGCACGTTCCATTTTTTCACACCGCACGTTCCAATTTTTCACACCGCACGTTCCATTTTTTCACACCGCACGTTCCATTTTTTCACACCGCACGTTCCATTTTTTCACACCGCACGTTCCATTTTTTCACACCGCACGTTCCATTTTTTCACACCGCACGTTCCATTTTTTCACACCGCACGTTCCATTTTTTCACACCGCACGTTCCATTTTTTCACACCGCACGTTCCATTTTTTCACACCGCACGTTCCATTTTTTCACACCGCACGTTCCATTTTTTCACACCGCACGTTCCATTTTTTCACACCGCACGTTCCATTTTTTCACACCGCACGTTCCTTTTTTTCACACCGCACGTTCTAATTTTTCACACCGCACGTTCCATTTTTTCACACCGCACGTTCCAATTTTTCACACCGCACGTTCCATTTTTTCACACCGCACGTTCCATTTTTTCACACCGCACGTTCCAATTTTTCACACCGCACGTTCCAATTTTTCACACCGCACGTTCCAATTTTTCACACCGCACGTTCCATTTTTTCACACCGCACGTTCCATTTTTTCACACCGCACGTTCCAATTTTTCACACCGCACGTTCCATTTTTTCACACCGCACGTTCCATTTTTTCACACCGCACGTTCCTTTTTTTCACACCGCACGTTCCAATTTTTCACACCGCACGTTCCATTTTTTCACACCGCACGTTCCAATTTTTCACACCGCACGTTCCATTTTTTCACACCGCACGTTCCATTTTTTCACACCGCACGTTCCATATTTTTTCACACCGCACGTTCCATTTTTTCACACCGCACGTTCCATTTTTTCACACCGCACGTTCCATTTTTTCACACCGCACGTTTCAATTTTTCACACCGCACGTTCCATTTTTTCACACCGCACGTTCCAATTTTTCACACCGCACGTTCCAATTTTTCACACCGCACGTTCCATTTTTTCACACCGCACGTTCCAATTTTTCACACCGCACGTTCCTTTTTTTCACACCGCACGTTCCATTTTTTCACACCGCACGTTCCATTTTTTCACACCGCACGTTCCATTTTTTCACACCGCACGTTCCAATTTTTCACACCGCACGTTCCAATTTTTCACACCGCACGTTCCAATTTTTCACACCGCACGTTCCAATTTTTCACACCGCACGTTCCATTTTTTCACACCGCACGTTCCAATTTTTCACACCGCACGTTCCTTTTTTTCACACCGCACGTTCCATTTTTTCACACCGCACGTTCCAATTTTTCACACCGCACGTTCCTTTTTTCACACCGCACGTCCCATTTTTTCACACCGCACGTTCCAATTTTTTACACCGCACGTTCCATTTTTTCACACCGCACGTTCAATTTTTTCACACCGCACGTTCCATATTTTTTCACACCGCACGTTCCAATTTTTCACACCGCACGTTCCATTTTTTCACACCGCACGTTCCAATTTTTCACACCGCACGTTCCATTTTTTCACACCGCACGTTCCATATTTTTTCACACCGCACGTTCCATTTTTTTACACCGCACGTTCCATTTTTTCACACCGCACGTTCCATTTTTTCACACCGCACGTTTCAATTTTTCACACCGCACGTTCCATTTTTTCACACCGCACGTTCCAATTTTTCACACCGCACGTTCCAATTTTTCACACCGCACGTTCCATTTTTTCAAACCGCACGTTCCATTTTTTCACACCGCACGTTCCAATTTTTCACACCGCACGTTCCTTTTTTTCACACCGCACGTTCCAATTTTTCACACCGCACGTTCCATTTTTTCACACCGCACGTTCCTTTTTTTTAACACCGCACGTTCCATTTTTTCACACCGCACGTTCCATTTTTTCACACCGCACGTTCCAATTTTTCACACCGCACGTTCCTTTTTTTCACACCGCACGTTCCATTTTTTCACACCGCACGTTCCAATTTTTCACACCGCACGTTCCAATTTTTCACACCGCACGTTCCATTTTTTCACACCGCACGTTCCAATTTTTCACACCGCACGTTCCTTTTTTTCACACCGCACGTTCCAATTTTTCACACCGCACGTTCCAATTTTTCACACCGCACGTTCCAATTTTTCACACCGCACGTTCCAATTTTTCACACCGCACGTTCCATTTTTTCACACCGCACGTTCCATTTTTTCACACCGCACGTTCCATTTTTTCACACCGCACGTTCCAATTTTTCACACCGCACGTTCCATTTTTTCACACCGCACGTTCCATTTTTTCACACCGCACGTTCCTTTTTTTCACACCGCACGTTCCAATTTTTCACACCGCACGTTCCAATTTTTCACACCGCACGTTCCAATTTTTCACACCGCACGTTCCAATTTTTCACACCGCACGTTCCAATTTTTCACACCGCACGTTCTACTTTTTCACACCGCACGTTCCAATTTTTCACACCGCACGTTCCTTTTTTTCACACCGCACGTTCCAATTTTTCACACCGCACGTTCCAATTTTTCACACCGCACGTTCCTTTTTTTCACACCGCACGTTCCAATTTTTCACACCGCACGTTCCATTTTTTCACACCGCACGTTCCATTTTTTCACACCGCACGTTCCATTTTTTCACCCCGCACGTTCCATATTTTTCACCCCGCACGTTCCTTTTTTTCACACCGCACGTTCCAATTTTTCACACCGCACGTTCCTTTTTTTCACACCGCACGTTCCATTTTTTCACACCGCACGTTCCTTTTTTTCACACCGCACGTTCCATTTTTTCACACCGCACGTTCCAATTTTTCACACCGCACGTTGCAATTTTTCACACCGCACGTTCCTTTTTTTCACACCGCACGTTCCTTTTTTTCACACCGCACGTTCCAATTTTTCACACCGCACGTTCCATTTTTTCACACCGCACGTTCCATTTTTTCACACCGCACGTTCCATTTTTTCACACCGCACGTTCCATTTTTTCACACCGCACGTTCCATTTTTTCACACCGCACGTTCCATTTTTTCACACCGCACGTTCCATTTTTTCACACCGCACGTTCCATTTTTTCACACCGCACGTTCCATTTTTTCACACCGCACGTTCCATTTTTTCACACCGCACGTTCCAATTTTTCACACCGCACGTTCCATATTTTTTCACACCGCACGTTCCAATTTTTCACACCGCACGTTCCATTTTTTCACACCGCACGTTCCAATTTTTCACACCGCACGTTCCATTTTTTCACACCGCACGTTCCATATTTTTTCACACCGCACGTTCCATTTTTTCACACCGCACGTTCCATTTTTTCACACCGTACGTTCCAATTTTTCACACCGCACGTTCCATTTTTTCACACCGCACGTTCCATATTTTTTCACACCGCACGTTCCAATTTTTCACACCGCACGTTCCAATTTTTCACACCGCACGTTCCATTTTTTCACACCGCACGTTCCATTTTTTCACACCGCACGTTCCATTTTTTCACACCGCACGTTCCATATTTTTTCACACCGCACGTTCCATTTTTTCACACCGCACGTTCCATATTTTTTCACACCGCACGTTCCATTTTTTCACACCGCACGTTCCATTTTTTCACACCGCACGTTCCAATTTTTCACACCGCACGTTCCATTTTTTCACACCGCACGTTCCATTTTTTCACACCGCACGTTCCAATTTTTCACACCGCACGTTCCATTTTTTCACACCGCACGTTCCAATTTTTCACACCGCACGTTCCAATTTTTCACACCGCACGTTCCATTTTTTCACACCGCACGTTCCATTTTTTCACAGCGCACGTTCCAATTTTTCACACCGCACGTTCCATTTTTTCACACCGCACGTTCCAATTTTTCACACCGCACGTTCCATTTTTTCACACCGCACGTTCCTTTTTTTCACACCGCACGTTCCTTTTTTTCACACCGCACGTTCCATTTTTTCACACCGCACGTTCCATTTTTTCACACCGCACGTTCCAATTTTTCACACCGCACGTTCCATTTTTTCACACCGCACGTTCCAATTTTTCACACCGCACGTTCCATTTTTTCACACCGCACGTTCCTTTTTTTCACACCGCACGTTCCATTTTTTCACACCGCACGTTCCTTTTTTTCACACCGCACGTTCCAATTTTTCACACCGCACGTTCCATTTTCTCACACCGCACGTTCCATTTTTTCACACCGCACGTTCCATTTTTTCACACCGCACGTTCCAATTTTTCACACCGCACGTTCCATTTTTTCACACCGCACGTTCCATTTTTTCACACCGTACGTTCCAATTTTTCACACCGCACGTTCCATTTTTTCACACCGCACGTTCCATATTTTTTCACACCGCACGTTCCAATTTTTCACACCGCACGTTCCATTTTTTCACACCGCACGTTCCATTTTTTCACACCGCACGTTCCATTTTTTCACACCGCACGTTCCATATTTTTTCACACCGCACGTTCCATTTTTTCACACCGCACGTTCCATTTTTTCACACCGCACGTTCCATTTTTTCACACCGCACGTTCCAATTTTTCACACCGCACGTTCCTTTTTTTCACACCGCACGTTCCATTTTTTCACACCGCACGTTCCAATTTTTCACACCGCACGTTCCATTTTTTCACACCGCACGTTCCAATTTTTCACACCGCACGTTCCAATTTTTCACACCGCACGTTCCATTTTTTCACACCGCACGTTCCATTTTTTCACAGCGCACGTTCCATTTTTTCACACCGCACGTTCCAATTTTTCACACCGCACGTTCCATTTTTTCACACCGCACGTTCCTTTTTTTCACACCGCACGTTCCATTTTTTCACACCGCACGTTCCATTTTTTCACACCGCACGTTCCAATTTTTCACACCGCACGTTCCATTTTCTCACACCGCACGTTCCATTTTTTCACACCGCACGTTCCATTTTTTCACACCGCACGTTCCATATTTTTTCACACCGCACGTTCCATATTTTTTCACACCGCACGTTCCATATTTTTTCACACCGCACGTTCCAATTTTTCACACCGCACGTTCCATTTTTTCACACCGCACGTTCCATTTTTTCACACCACACGTTCCAATTTTTCACACCGCACGTTCCAATTTTTCACACCGCACGTTCCATTTTTTCACACCGCACGTTCCATTTTTTCACACCGCACGTTCCATTTTTTCACACCGCACTTTCCATTTTTTCACACCGCACGTTCCAATTTTTCACACCGCACGTTCCAATTTTTCACACCGCACGTTCCATTTTTTCACACCGCACGTTCCAATTTTTCACACCGCACGTTCCTTTTTTTCACACCGCACGTTCCAATTTTTCACACCGCACGTTCCATTTTTTCACACCGCACGTTCCTTTTTTTCACACCGCACGTTCCATTTTTTCACACCGCACGTTCCATTTTTTCACACCGCACGTTCCAATTTTTCACACCGCACGTTCCTTTTTTCACACCGCACGTTCCAATTTTTCACACCGCACGTTCCAATTTTTCACACCGCACGTTCCAATTTTTCACACCGCACGTTCCATTTTTTCACACCGCACGTTCCAATTTTTCACACCGCACGTTTCAATTTTTCACACCGCACGTTCCTTTTTTTCACACCGCACGATCCAATTTTTCACACCGCACGTTCCATTTTTTCACACCGCACGTTCCAATTTTTCACACCGCACGTTCCATTTTTTCACACCGCACGTTCCAATTTTCACACCGCACGTTCCATTTTTTCACACCGTACGTTCCAATTTTTCACACCGCACGTTCCTTTTTTTCACACCGCACGTTCCAATTTTTCACACCGCACGTTCCAATTTTTCACACCGCACGTTCCAATTTTTCACACCGCACGTTCCAATTTTTCACACCGCACGTTCCATTTTTTCACACCGCACGTTCCATTTTTTCACACCGCACGTTCCAATTTTTCACACCGCACGTTCCATTTTTTCACAACACACGTTCCAATTTTTCACACCGCACGTTCCAATTTTTCACACCGCACGTTCCAATTTTTCACACCGCACGTTCCATTTTTTCACACCGCACGTTCCAATTTTTCACACCGTACGTTCCATTTTTTCACACCGCACGTTCCTTTTTTTCACACCGCACGTTCCAATTTTTCACACCGCACGTTCTATTTTTTCACACCGCACGTTCCATTTTTTCACACCGCACGTTCCATTTTTTCACACCGCACGTTCCATTTTTTCACACCGCACGTTCCATATTTTTTCACACCGCACGTTCCATTTTTTCACACCGCACGTTCCATATTTTTTCACACCGCACGTTCCTTTTTTTCACACCGCACGTTCCAATTTTTCACACAGCACGTTCCATTTGTTCACACCGCACGTTCCAATTTTTCACACCGCACGTTCCATATTTTTCACACCGCACGTTCCAGGGATTAAATCAAGCTGTTTCACAATATTGTTAAGAGTTGTGAATACTTGACTTTTGAGTATATTTTTTGAAAGATGAATTTCAAATTTAATTGCATATTCTCAATCATGACCGAGTTCAATTCCCAGTTAGGATTTTTGAGAGTTTTTTTCTTTATTAATTTACTTTTTAATTGAGAAAGAAACACCTGGGTGCCTACTACATGGAGGACGTAGATGAACTGTCCTGCGTGGATATTGGCAGTCTAAGTCGCTTCATCGGAAGCTCCGAGTGGTTTCTAGAATAGGGGAAAGAGGAAACTGTGGTATCACAATGGGCCCTGTATGAGGCCTAAGTGTGTCCGCTCATCGGGTGGACAGCCACTTCTACCTACCTACCTACCTACTTTTTAATTGAATTAATAAAATTATTATAATTAAAAAAACACAAAATTTTTGAGAATATTTTTGAAAGATGAATTTAAAATTTAATTGCTTATTCTCAATCATGACCGAGTTCAAACCCTAGTTGGGGTTTTTTCCATTTTTTAATTTTTTTAATACGTAAATATATATTAATATATTGATATAATTATATACTGATAAATTTTAAATTTCATATTATGTATTAAAAAAAATTAAAAAAATAAAAATAGATCGGCGCCCGACCTGAGATTTGAACACGCGACCTTACATCTACAAAGCCAATACACTACCCACAAGACTACAGCGACTTTATTACAACTGGCTGTATACCATCTATAATAATCTGTTTGACAAAAACTTCCCTTAGAAACAATGCTGTTTCTCTGTTAAATCTGAAATCTGTTATGTTAAAATCTGCAACCTGTTCTGTTAAAATCTGAAATCTCAGAAAATTTCAAAATCTACTATGAAAACGCCCGCTGTTAACGGTTCTGGTGATTGATTTAGTTAAAGGGACGTCCAATGCTTTAAAAACAATTTTCACTGTCCGCCCATGTTGTCCTGTTTTCCCACAAAAGGACTTACAGTGGATTTTAAAATCTGAAATATCAGAAAATTTCAAAATCTACTATGAAAACGCCCGCTGTTAAGGGTTCTGGCGATTGATTTAGTTAAAGGAACGTCCAATGCTTTAAAAACAATTTTCACTGTCCGCCCATGTTGTCCTATTTTCCCGCAATATTGATTTATTTATCGAATTACAATAGCTTTCGGAAATGTGTGATTATATGTTTATTTTAGTTCTTATTTTGCAATATTTTGTAACAGTGATTAACTATAGGACTTATTTTATAAATTTTTGCTTTTTTATCTTTTTTTACCCAGGAATTTAATTAATTTTTCCTTTTTTTCCTTCCTACCCTCAAATTAATTGTTTAACAGAGTTCTAATAATAACATAACAGAGCTCTGTTAATACATAACAGAGCTCTGTTAACTGATTGGTTTGGGTCTTGGGAGTTAGATTTTAAAATCTATCTTCACACTAGAGATGAGCGATATTTTCAAAACTGTGATTTAATCACGGTGATTGATAATTCACTGGTAACTACAGTGATTGAAATTGCCAAATAACAGGTACTAATAATGTCGTTCTTTCAAAATTGTTACATACTCAAATTTATTTCATTTTGTTTTGTTTACTAAAATATTTAGAGGGAGAAAAAAATTTAATTATAAGTTTTGCAAAGCAAATGTGTTAGAAGCAACAGATATACAGACTGAAAACTGGCGGATAAAGTTCAAAAATTAAATGTAAACAAACATTGATTTTGTGTTAAAAAAGGGAAAATTTGGGATATTTTTTAATTTCTTCAATGAAATGTTAAAAGATTCTTAAATATTTAATTATTAATCGGAATGTATGTGGTCTTTGGTCGCAATGAATATAATTTCTTGTGCAAAAGGTAAGTAAGAAACTAAATATATCAAGATCAAATAAGACATATTGCTCATAAAATTTTTTTCTTGCAGAACTTTGTGTATATTACTAGTATTTATTAATTCCTTGAATGAAAACATTAAAATTCGGCAATTTTTTTATTAGCTCTTAGCAATTTCTCTTCACAATGAAATAAGTTCCGTGTGTAAAAGATAAGTAAAAAGAAAAATATAACGAAATATATACTCATAACTTTTTGTTTCAGGAGTTTGTGAATATACCTCTCAATTGGTTAAATACTAAGTTAGTGACAATCGATGAAATGTGTCACCAAATACATTAGTTCCGTATTATGTTTCCCCAATACAACAGTTCATTTCCTTTCAAAACTATTCTATTATTCTACAAAAATATCATCAGATTCTAACAAAATAGAAAATAAAAACCCACCTTAAAATTTAACAAACATAAATAAACAAAAAAGAAAGAATCAGACAGGGACAGAAATACTTGTTGGTAATATTTGCTGTCCCTTTCACAAAATTTTAGTAAACGTCAAACTTTCGTTTCCCTTCACCAGTGTTGCCACGAAAAAAAAAATATTGTAACCAACATTTGTGAAAAAAATCACCAAATAAGAAAAAATATAACCAAAACTAAATTCGCAGTTTTTTTATTTTATTTTTTTCAAATATAAATTATAATTAATACAACAGAGTAAGAAAAGAAACAAAAAATAACAAAATAAAATTTTAGTCTTACTAATTAATACATTTCTACAAACAAAACAAAAGCTCTATTTATAAGAAAAATAAATAACCAAACCCGGAGAAATCTACACATCTACACATTGAACAAAAAAATAACCAATTTTGGTTAGAAATAACCAAAAACGGCAGCACTGATTTTGTTTAGTAGTCTTTTCGTAGTATGTATCTAGTTGTCTCTTTCTTACGACTTAATAAAATACGTTATTGTCATTATTGTATTATTGGAATACTGTGATCACAATCACTGTTTTAAAGAACAGTGATTAATAAATCACGTTCACTGAGAACAACGTTCTTCAAAAATCACTGGATCGCTCATCTCTACTTCACACACATATTATTTCTAAAGCACTTTTTTTTGTCGGTTGCAAATATCTCCCATACCACCGCATCAAATTTAATGAATGATATCTCATTTTAAAGCTTATATCTAACACTAATGACGAAAAATAATTAGAAATTGAAAAATTAATATTTTCATTGATAAAAATTATATTTTATATAGAACTGCATGATAATACTGTTGTCATTATGATTATATGTTTTTGTTCAAGTGTGGTAATACAGGGTAGCTTAATAGTAATGCAGTTCTACATAATATAGTATGTATTAAAATCCATTATGGCAATACCGCTATTTACTATAATGCCGTTTATTACTAAGTCAGTTATATATAATATGCATATTAAGTTGTAAAAAGCTGTTTTGGCAATACTTTGCAGTAGTTGTTAGATCAAGTGCGATAAACAGGGTCGCTTAATTGTAATGCTATTCCACATAATATATAAAGTTGTAAAAGCCATTTTGGTAATGTCGTTATTGTCATGGCATTTTTTGTTTTATGAAGTGTAGTAATACGGTGTCTTTTAATATATACATATATATAGTGTCAGCTGATATTTAACAGTTAAAAAGGTTTTAAGAAAAACAAGGTCAAACCCTTCAAAAGGTAGGATTGTATTTACCAGAACCGGTCTTTTAACATGGGCACGTACGTTTAAAGATATTTTTGTTTGTATTAAGGATTCGTACGGGCAAAAAGTTAACGATGATCATGTCATTACCTCTAACATTGTATTCAAAGAAGTATTATAAAAGCATTTAAACATATGTATGTTTTTTTTTTTTTTTGTCTTGAGCCGGAGGTGGTAATCTTCGAAAGATACTTTTGTTCCAACAAAAGCATGCACGATTCACCATCACTGGTGCCTACGTACTAAACCCACCCCCTACACACTTCAACCACTCTCCTCCGCGGGACTGCCGTAAGGGATTACTTCGCGGAGGGCTGGTTATTATTATTACATTATGTCAAATTTCGCCTACGTTCCTCCAGTCTTCGGAGTTCTAGCATTACTTCAGCCATTTTCTGGCTGTATTGGCTCCATAGCGTCCTAGAATTCAACAGCTCCTCCATGAGCCGGTTTGGTCTTAATCTAGTTTCTCCGGGCCATCTAAATCTGGGGCAGCATGTTAGGATATGCTCCGCATCCTCCTCTTCATCTACACAGTTTGGGCATATAGGGGAAGTATCATGTCCAAATCTGTGCAGGTACTTCCTAAAACATCCACGACCAGTTAGGAACTGGGTCACGTAGTAATTCAGCTCGCAATGTTTGTTTTCCATCCAAGGGATTATAGAAGGGACAAGGTGAAATGTCCATCTTCCCTTTAAACTGCTCTCCCATCGTGACTGCCATTTGTGCATGGAAGTCCTTCTTTCCTCCGCTTTTATAGCCGCTGTCCGTCCTGTACATATGTATGTATGTATGTGTGTATTTATGTAAATATGTATGATATATTATGATTTCTAATATTTTTATACTTTTAATAAAATTTCTATTAATTATTTTCATTTTATGTTACAAAAATGACAACTAACGGTGCGAAATATTCGCACGGGTCATCTAGTGTATGTATAATTGACGACCAGAAAATATCGATGACACGTCAAAAATGTGACAGCACTTGACTGTGAAGTTTTTATTCATTTTTAGTGTATGTACCAGATACCGCGCACTGTCTCACTTTCATTTGTATCGACGCCTGTAAAACTCTCTGGATGATTTTAGATAACATTTGCAAATATTTTGTGGGTCAAAATCAATTTTCAATAAAGAAAACTTGTTTACATCACATCATTACAATCCTTTAGTCAGGCTCACAAATTAGCTTCTCACAGCACCCATGTTTTGTGTGTGTTCTCTGGAGATTCTCAAGAAACTTTTCATAGCAACTATAATTACCCTCAAGGCACTTGCCAGAAGACTACCCAGAGTAAATCTCCTAACTGGGGCTTGAACCATGGACTCGCGTCTAATACCTACCTACTAGACTTAGGTTCATTAATTTACTGAAATTACGTTTTTCTGTAATACAATACCATTAAGATTTAAGATAATTTAAGAAGATTTCTGCGATACTAAAAACGAAGCAATTTATATGCTGTACCACTTTTGCTTATCACTTTTGTTTAAAACTTTTGCAAATGAGAAAATATTTAAAAAAAAATTGTGGTCCATCAATAAAGTGTATAACTTCTAGAGAACAGTTTAATTTACTTCCGAAGAATTTTAATAAATTTTTACACATCCTTTTACTGATAGTTGATACAGAATACTATAAAAACAATTGAATTTTCGTGATCCTAATTTCGAGGATATTTTTTTCTTGTTTATTTTACGTCTGATGTTGAAACATTCAAATCCTTTAGAGTTTGTATATTGAATGGCATGTCAATGAACTAAAAAATTTAATATTTTCTCATGTTGTAGGTCAAGGATATGTTTCGATAACGAATTTGTGAACGAAAAATAATCAATATTTGAGAAATATTCACAAGTAAAAACCATAAAAGCCACTAGATTTCTATTGCCTGCCTGCCTGCCTGCCTATTTGAAAACAATGGAGGATGCCAGGTTAAGGCTGCTGTTGTACGGCTGCTGTAAAGGTCAAAATTACTAATTTTTTTTGTTTCATTTTATTATTCAAAGCGCATAGAAATCATTTCAATCAAAATAATGGCCAAGACGAAGGAATATCCCTACAAAATTTTGTTATCCTTTTTGGGACATTGCAGTTCAATGTACATATTTTTAAAAAAAAAAATACATCAGCTCTTGTAAGAGATAAAAAATATATGAATGAGACAGAGAGAGAGAGAGAGAAAAAAAAGAAGAGAAAAGTGAGTGTTAATGGGCGGTATGTGACTTTGTCGCGTTTATTTTAGTGTAGGAGTAATAAAAAAGGATGTCCTTTTCAAATTTCATGCTCCTTGCTTTTTTTGTATAGAAAAAAATAACGGAATTGAAGGTAAACAAACTCTCTTGCAGTCGTTAAATAAACACAGTTACTTGCAAATGGCTATTTGTTTTATGTTCTATGAAAGAAAAAGGAAGAAAAGAAAAAAAACTGAAAGACAAAAACGGCAATAAATTTATGTCCTTTTAGTCCTTTTGTATGTATGTGATGTGTGCTTGTTTGGCTTCACTTGTAATTTATGTTGTATTCATTTACACTTGTTTTATATACTCTCTCTCTCTCTCTCTCTCTCTTTTTCTCTCTCTCTCTCTTGATAATACATTCTAGTATTTAGTCCTTGTGGCTCCTCCCTGCGAACGCACACATTCCTTTGCAACTCTGCTTTTTTTTTTTTTTGG
Organism: Sarcophaga caerulescens; assembly: GCA_927399465.1. Taxonomy (NCBI): domain Eukaryota; kingdom Metazoa; phylum Arthropoda; class Insecta; order Diptera; family Sarcophagidae; genus Sarcophaga; species Sarcophaga caerulescens. The sequence goes on along the minus strand of OV656867.1, from coordinate 88,296,706 downwards.
TAAAACAGGGGTTGTTTTCCTACATTATTCTTGTAGTTTCATTTTGTTTTATGACTACAAAACTACAAAATTTATATACCACGTTATAGCCATATATTGTTCTCTTTCTTATCATAGTCCTGCATATATTTTTCAACAAACAGTTGTCGTTATTGTATGTTGTTTATTATCCTTTTTGGCATACCATATAAACCATTTTTATGATAATAGTTTTGGAATGCTTTTCTTCTCTCTTCTCCGCTCTGTTGCCTACTTTGACAGACTGTATATCATTTGGAATAAATTGAAAATAAAAAACAAAAAACTGAAGGAATTGAAAAATGTTTCACAAAATAAGTGCTCTTCTTAATATTTAATACGGAATAGAAATTGCAAAAAAAAAAATAGCCTTCTTTTCCTTGAAATAGTATTTCGTGTAGTTGTAATAGAATCGTTTAAATATTTAATTTCTCTGTTTTACAATCAAGAGTTGTTATGATGCATTGTTGACCATATGAAATGATTTGCGAAATGGAAACAAAGAAGGACGGAATACTTTCGTGGAAGAACAAATTTTGTAATTTTGGTCCTTAATTTTTATGAGTTTGAAGTGTATATACATTAATATTTGAAGTAAAAATTAATTTCTCCTCATTATGTTGTTTTTAACTCCTTTATGTGGACAATTTCTTCAAGTTTGAAAACAACAAACTGTCACTCCCATGTCCATGTATGCATTCTTGCATTGTACAAAAGAATTATTTTCTTTGGTAAACACGAAATTAATTAAAATAACATTTGCCATTACTCTTCTAAAGTTAGCCAATGTGGACAATAGCGCGAGCATACAAAAAAAAAAAAACTGTCGACACGACTTTATTGGCTGAAAAACCCATCCTTGGTCTTCGTTGTCGTTGATTCGCCCCAAGAAGCATACTGTTTGAACTGCTGGCGATTTCTGTTGTCATTTGAAGAATCCGTGTTTTATCCAAGGGTACTACATGATGCGAATTTCGTTCATATTGCCATTGAGCAGCATCAGATCACTTCAGCAAAATTGTCTCATGATTGCACTTGAGGTAGATGAGCAACTGCGTTACACATCTTGTAGAAAGGTTTCTGATATCTAAGTAATCATTCCAAACTGAAACTAATGTTCCATGTGAGATGCCAATACATACATAATTGGTCATTACAACCCCTCAGTCAGGATTTCGACCTAACTTCTCACACCACTTATGTTGTGTGCGTTAATTTTTATACATGAGTGGCGGGACCTACAGTTTAAAGTCGACTCCGAACGACAGATTTTTTGAGAAGCTCTTCATGGCAATTTTATTTACTCTCAGAGTTTTTGCCGGAAATCTGCTGAGAGGCAGTCGCCGAAGAAATATTTTTTTTTCATATTTCGTTTTGATGCCTGACCTGGGGTGCGAACCCTGGCTTTACGTCTAATAAGCCAACACACTACCTACTAGACTACGGCGACTGTTTAAGATGTGAGATGCCAATATCTTCCACAATCTCTTGCACTTACAATTTTCGAACGAGCAAGAAAATATTGAAATTTTTGTTTGTTTCTGGAGTAGAGACCTCAACTGGGCATCCACAATGTTCGACAGCTTCCGTGCTTGTTACGAACGCTCATTAAGAGCCTACAAAAATTCACTGTTCTTGCATTTCTCCTCAATTAAGCGGCCTTCGCCTGTCCATTGCTGTTAATAAATCTGTAATCAATACAAACAGTGACGCAGTTTCTTAAAATATTGGCAGAAGTCTTCCCACAGATGGCTGTGGATAATAGAAGAATTGCTGTTTCATGTAAGTGTCATGGAATTCAAAAATTCGCAGTTTTATTGATTCTCTCCGTTCTTGCCTTAATTCCTTTAAGGAGAGCCAAAAAATCAGCTTCTTGTTTATCTTTTGATTCGGTCTCCTCTTATTTCTACTTGCCTAACTTGAGTTTCTTTAATCCTTAATCAGCTAAGAGGGTGATTTGCCCACTGTGGCGCAGATCCCAGAATGATGCCATTGCCATTCACCGTTACCTGTTGTGAGGAACATTTATCAATTCTATTTGGTTTCAAGAGTAGCTGCAAACCCAATAGTTGCACTCAATTGACGGTTTCATCTCCTCCTCCTCTGAACTGTACGGTAATATCCCTAGTTTATTGGACAAGATAAAAGGTATTTTGTCAACAACCATTACACTTGTCTGTGAGCTCTAAAAATTACTCCAAACATTTATCATTTCAATCATCGCGAGAAAATGCAATCATGCTCCTTTTACAGTCCAAAAGGATGTAAATTGCTTGGGAATACCCATTGCCCGTCGTCTAATATGATCAACTAGCAGATTGTACCCGGCGTTGCGCGGGTTATGTAGTTTGGATTAGTTTAAAAAATTAAAAAAAATTATTATTGGGTAATTTTTTCATTAAAAATAACAATAAATAAAAAACCGGTTTATCGGTTTCGAAACCGGTTTTGAAACCGGTTTCTGAAAAAAAGCAATTTTTCAAATTATTCGGAAACCGGTTTAACAAACAACCAATTTTTTTTGAATACTCTAAGTCCTAAATATAAATACACTCAATTTGCCCGTTTTTCGCCCCTTTCCCCCTTTTTGGACCCCTTTTGGTCCAACTTTGTAAACGGAACACCTCCAATAGCTATTTGGGAAACTTAACCAATCTAAATCGTATAAAAATACCTTTAAAACAGATCAAATACAGCATTTATGCATAAAGAACTAATTTTTGCCCATATTTTTAAATGTGATTTTCAATTGTTTTGTATTGAAATTCAAAACTTTAAAACGTTCTCGTGAAAAGTTAAAAAAAAACAACATAATACCATAATACTACTATAAAAAAATATTTTTTTCTCGTAATCAGTGCGTTAACAGGCATCGTTTGGGAGGTATTTCTACAAAAAGGGTGGCCATGGGACACCCTATTGTACAAATTTTTCTATAAATTAAAAAAAAAATTATTATTGGGTCATTTTTTCATTAAAAATAACAATAAATAAAAAACCGGTTTATCGGTTTCGAAACCGGTTTTGAAACCGGTTTCTTAAAAAATGCAATTTTTCAAATTATTCGGAAACCGGTTTAACAAACAACCCAGTTTTTTGAATACTCTAAGTCGTAACTATAAATGCACTCAATTTGCCCGGTTTTGGCCCATTTTCCCCCTTTTTGGACCCTTTTTGGTTCAACTTTAGTAACGGAACACCTCCAATAGCTATTTGGGAAACTTAACCAAGCTAAATCGTAAAAATTACCTATAAAACAGATAAAATAAAGCATTTAAGCATAAAAGTACTAATTTTTGCCCATTTTTTCCCCCTTTGACCCATTTTTTGTCCCCTTTTGGTCAAAAATTTGAAAAGATTTATAGCCTATAACCTGCACCGACAAAAGCTCGATCTATATCCCAAATTTCAAGATAATCGGTTCAGGCGTTTAGACGTGATTGACTAACAAACAAACCAACAAACAAACAAACAAAAAAACAGACTTACAGAAAGATTTATAATATATATTAGGATATTAGGATATTAGGATGATCATAGCAAATAAATACAAAGTTTGCTTAATTAAAGTCGGTGATACATACACTGTAAATACAAACAGTATTAACAGATCTTATTAATAGATTTAACGTACAAGTTTAAGTTTAATTTAGCCGAAGTGGTGTTGGCTTATTAGACATGAGGTCTCGGTACAAACTTCAGGTCAGGCATCTCCTACTAAACGAAATATAAAGATATATTTCTTCGGCGACTTCCTCTCAGCAGATTTCTGACAAAAACTCTGCGAGTAAATAAAATTACCCTGAAAAGTTTCTCAAAAATCTGTCGTTCGGAGTCGACTTTAAACTTAAGGTTGCGACTCTCATGTATAAAAATTAACGCACAAAACATAAGTGGTATGAGAAACTACTTAGATCGTAATCCTGACTAAAGGATTAACCAATAACCATATTTAACCAATTATGTACGTATGATAATAATTTTAAATTGAAAGTAAAATTATGATTAACTATAAAGGATATGAAGCAGATATTCCTATTGAACAGGAAAGTACACAGAAAGAAAAACGGCGTGCTAAAATCAACTTTTCTATTCTCAACTTTAGCCAAAAAACGTGCTTGAAAAATTAAGCCCGTTTTGGCTATTGTTTGCTTAAAACAAGCAAAAAACGGGATTGATGTGAAAAACTAAGCCTTATATTACTAAAATCAATACTAAAAAGCTCAAATCTATTTAAAAAAGTGTTATTTTGAGTTATTTGTTATTTGAGTTATGGAATTGTGGGTTTTAAGTTCAAAAGTAAAAATTTTAATAATTCTCATTTAGTTCATGTGTATTTATACAATATATATCCAACAAAATGTCGTATTTTTCGCAAGTTGCATTTGTTTGGTAGATGACTTGGATTATTCCGGTCGATGACTTGCATTTTTTTTTTGGGTAGATGACTTGCATTTTGTTCAAATCAATCGATTTTAGGATTAAATCAAGTACGAGTTCGAGCTTAAATCAAGTTCAAAATTCTTGAAACAAGCTCGTTTTTGGATAAATTTAGATTTAAATCAAATACAATTTAGGGCTTAAATCAAGTTCATTGTGCTCGAATAAAGTACGATTTGCCTCAATTCGATCCCATTTATAAGTTAATTGAAATACGAAATCTAGCTTAAATCAACTTTATAATTCTTGAAACAAGTGCGCTTAAGGATTACTTCAACTTCTGATTCTCTTGAATCAAGTACGAATTCGATCTTAAATCAAGAATAAATATGCTTAAACCAAATACATGATGAGATCACTTTGATCCCAAAAAGGCTTAATTCGCGGTAAAATCAACACTTTTGTATTTGGCTGATTCGGGCTTGATTCAACTCTTTTGTACTTGATTCAAGCCAAACCGTACTTACCGTACTATTGTGACCGATATGGATTGATTCAAGCCCGGATGGCTTGACTCTTTTTTTGAGTGTATAAATTATTAGAGAAAAGCTATTGGAAAATTAATTAAAATATGATTTGATAACATAAAAATGTATTTGATTTGATACTATTGAAACATTTGATTCTAATCCTACTTCCTACTGCTCCAATATATTTTCATTTTATTATTTCGTTTGAGTGTCTAAACCCAATCTGCTGCATTTGATCTCCATCTCACTTTGTGTAAATCCTCTTAAAGTACTAAAGTCAAGTATAGAATACCTAGAATGAATAACAACTTTGAATGGCAATTAATCTTTATTTGTTTTAATTTTAAAACTTTTTTTTGTTTTTTCATTTTTTACGAGTGCATCCATTGCCTCTCTCTCATCTCCCTCTCTCTGTGGCATATCTCATTAATATTGTATTTTCCTCTACAAAACATTATAAATCGTTTAACAGAGAGTAAAACAATGTAAAGTAAGGAGAAAAGTAAAATTGAAGTAGAAAGTAAAACAAATTCCTTTTTTATGGTAATCGTAATTTTTTATTGCATTTTTCTCACCTTTTTTCTAAATTTTTTTTTCCTATTTCTTTATTGGATTACACCTTTATTGGATGACCTGTTACATTTATTTCCTTTGCAATGTATTCGAAGTTTTACGATCTTTTACTTTTTATTTCTTGTGTTGTAGAGGAGGTGGTTACATCGATGAGTTTTTGGAATTACTTGAGTATTTCGGACACATACTTGCTTTAAAGTTCAAACAAAACTCAAAATGAATTTTAAAACTTTAGTTTATAAACATTGTTGTGGGTATTTTTGGTAATTAAACAAATTTTATTGAAAATGGCTTTTAAAAGAAATAATTAAAATTATCGGGGGTTGTGTATAAGATTAGTTGTGAAGGGCAGGAGAGGAGTAAGAAACATATGAAATGTTTCTCACTCCATTCTAATGCTATATTCCCATTGAGGTACACGTTATTGACGTTATTACGCTAGGAAAGGGCCAGCCGTCGAAAAAGTGGTATGGGATAACAACGGATTTCACTTTAATCGATATGCCTATCGAGATATTGTTTGAACTACAATATGATCCGGAGAACTAGCTCCTCATGGGTATATTTGGGAAAGGGCTAACTTTGTTAAAGATCGGTTCAAGACTTTGGAACTAAACACGGTTCCCAAAGCCTACTTACGTCGAACTACGTTATATCAGTTGATAAATTGCGTACCAACAGAGCTTAAGCTGTAGACGCTGGACGACTACAGAGAAAAAAAAAAAGAACGTGGGAAATAATAATCTCATCCTCCTCTGCGTCATTGCAGCCTTTAAAGGCGTAGTGATATAGAAGACCCACACAGTTTTCTCGAATGAGCATCAATTGCATGGAGACATTTAATCACCATAATCAGGACCCGCATACTGTACCTAAGAATTCTGTACAAATGAGATGATCTGGCCATTTTATTGCACAGATAAGGTACACGGCCAATATTCGCCGATATCCAAAGCGATATATATACATGACTTATTGTTATTAGGATTGTAGAAGTTTTACTAGCCATGACACTGAGGTCCAGAAGGTTCTATTGTACCAAAAACATCAAGGTTAATATGAACTACCCCAAATCCGCTTACGCATAAGCTACAATGAGTAACAATTACTCCGAATGAAGTCCATTTAATCTACTGCAAAGTGGAAGATCAGATCATCTTCTGTAAAGTCTATACTTACAAGGGATCAAGCGGTTTCCGCAGGATAGCGACACTCGATTATAGCTCCTACGAAGACAGTAGACTGCTGTTCGCTGTAGCTGCTCGAAGTGGACCTGCCTTTTACCAAACACTACGGATCTAGACTGTAGATATTTGTTATTTGGCTCGCCATTCATTATCAGCTTATCGGAGTTATCATGCATTGATGTCAAGGATATAGCTTCGTTTATTAAACTTTCTGGCTGGTTTTCCGACGTAGGGTAGCCGAGCTTTGAATGTCCAGCTTTTGCGCTGACCAACTTCTTCGTTAGTTTTGTGGAATTCGGTCAGAACAGAGACTGACAGAGAGCTCAAGTGAGCTTTTGGTAATCAAAGATACCATTTCGACCTAACCGAACCTGTCATTACGAACGAAAGACCGTTGAACTGTTCCAGAAATATTATTTCACATGGTTTCCAGAAGAATACCTTTAACAGCTTGTATGAAAGCCACAATGTCCTTGATATCTAGGCGATGAACCTCCTCAGATAGTGTCATCACCCAAAACAATGCAGTGAAGTTCCCATTAATCAATCTTTCCTTTTATCGTGAACCAATTTAGACCACAGTTTGGTTCTGGTACCATAAGTCTAGTGGCCCATTTAAAACCAATCTCGTTTGCCACAACACCTCTGTAACAATGATATGATGCGATTATGGATATACCATTTGAAAACTAATATCGCGTTCATATGATCTTTATGGCACTAGAATATCTGATTATATCTTTAAAGAAGCGAACATAAAAATTCAGCTTGTACTTGGAGAAAATACTAAACTTTATCTCCTTTAGTTTACAAATTCACGCGTCGGGAACACCATTTATTTTAGATTGATCTGTACTCCGTAGTTAAGGCCTGGTGTCGATCCTATGTCCCTTAAGGTTTCTTTGCTCAAGTTTGTGCATAAAAACCTTGAAGTTGCAACAAAAGATTAAACTCTTGATGCACATGTCACTCAAATGTAATTCAATTAGAATGGCTTGAAATGTCGATTAAATTTTAAACCAAATTTAAATCGTTCTAAAAATCAAAATAAAGTTCTTCCTTTGGCTTCCCTTCTAAATAATCATTCTTTGTAGCATTTTTTTCCAGAAAAAACAGAAAAAAAAATCAAAATCGAAAGAAAACTTTCATTTGCAATTACAATTAGAAACTCCCACTAATCAAACGCACAACAACAACTTGCCAGGCAGTGAAAGGTCACGACCCATTTCTATTTTCTTTCTGAAACAATATTTTGTATTGGCTTTTCTTTTATCAACTAGTGTATGTAACAATTGTACATACATACATACATATTTGTGGTCATGTTTATGCGGTTTGTGACATCACATCACATCGCATCGCATCACATCTCTGCCTCAATTAACTGTATAACTCCTGTCAACAGGCATGTGACGGTTTTAATATTGAATTTTTCTTCCTTTTTGGATTCTTTTTTTTTTTCTAACGAATACAGAGATGGGAGTTACAATGTTGTGCGTGTTTATGTTTAAAACAACTGACAACTGGTAATATAGTGGTGTGGTGATATTGACATTGAAATTCTCTGCCGTTCAGTTGGAAATGTTTGTTGAAGTGAAAGTCAAATGAAGCTGATTGTTATACACTTGAATGATTTTCAAATGAATTGATTTAACCCCGTGCGGGTCTTCTATTTATTGAAAGAATAAAAAAACAGAATATTTGGCAACTGAATGGTATTATTTCATATGAAATGAGAGTCTGTTTGATTAGGATGGATTATTGTTTATTAGCAAAACTATTTTGATTGCAAATTTCTTCATTTATTTTGCTGATTGGCAGCCAAATGAAAAACTATTTCACAGATTTTTTTTATTCCCAAAGAATTAGCAACACTTGTACAGTGAGCGTCAAAAGAGACTGCACATTAAAAAGATACACATTAATAAATTACCGTTATTTTTATTTTAAAATTGTTTCATTGCCTGTTTTTAAAATTGAAACAAAAAAAAATTACAAAAAATTTCGAAATATTGTCAGATTTTTACGGGCACTCTCCTTAAGTGGCAAAAGTTCAGTGTAGTGATTGTTAGAATTTTATCCTTAGTGTACAGTTACTTTTGAAGCTCACTGTATGTGCTATGAAAGTGTGCTAATGTTTATCGAATATCTTAAAACCACGCCTAAATGAAAATCACATGTGACACCAATTTTAGATTTTTTATGGGAAAAACCCTGTGGCTAAAAATTTTTTTTTATTTCAAATCTCAGTTTTGTGTTCTTTCCACAAAAATTTCTGAACCATAAAAGGAGAGCAATTAAACGCATTTGGGGAGAAATTTAATTTCATTATATCAACCACACACTAACTCTTTAACTAAATACTTTTTGGTTTCTACTTTTCTCATTTTTCTTCATGAAATATTTAATAAGGAAAGTATTTAAGTGGTAAGTATACTTATATTCCCAGTGATAATCTTAATAATTACTTATGAAACTAATTTCTTTCAAACACACAGATACACTCACTCACTTTCCACACATGCAAATACACATACTCAGTTTATTTCTAAAATATGCAAATTTTTGTTTCTGTATGTATGTGTTACGGTACATACCTTTTAATAACGAAACTTTTTAGAGATAAAAAAAGGTGGGCTCGTGTGTCTCATAAAATATGTCATATTTTAACAAAAATTTACAATAAAAACCATTTACACACCGTGCACATTTAATTGCCAAATCTAAATTCATATGAAAGCAACATACACAAACACTTATACTCGTAATCGTACTGTAATTATCCTGCTTTACTTGGTTATCCTTATGTGGGACGACACTTTAAGTTTGAGAATGTGTGTGGCTTTGTAAAAGTTTTCTACTCTTTGTCGCAACAACAATGGTCTCTTGAATTACGTATAATTATTCACATGTGTATTAAATTCACTAATAAAGTCGTAATCAAGGTTTTTATGATAATAAAGGACACAGTGATAACGCTACCATAATTTTAGCAACAGAAAAAGCATAGAAAGTGTTTTAAATTTAAAGGATTTAAGGGAAAAGAATTGTTTATTGAAATCTGGTTTTGATAGAAAAAAAATAGCCCAGCACAAGACAAAGTAAATACTTTTCTTCTCAGATGTACTGAAGCGCCTTCTAACAAGGACTACAGAACTTTGACAGTTGAAATAGCAAACTTGTTACAGCTACTCCTATCAAATTTGTTGCCATTTATTGAGATAGTTTTGCCAAATCATGGGTGAACCATGGGTGAATATAGCATTCAATAACACAGCGTCATGTGTTCGCTGTTGGCCAATGACCCTAATTTTCATCGAAATATTATTTCTGGACGAAAGGGATGAATGGTAAACAAACAAAAATTTTCTAACTTGAAACATACCAATTCACATAAAATCCATGTGCATCCAATACATACCAAAGAGGTCGATAATTATTAACTTCTTTTGGCATAACATCAACGATATGTGAATTCAAAAGGACGGCGCAACGGGCTACACAGATCAGGCAACATTGGATATTTTGCACGAGCGATTTGAAAGAATGGTGATCTCACGTGGAGGTGATGTGAACTGGCCATGGAGATGCGATTTGAGCCCGATATATATGCGAATAAACTAAAAACTAACACGGTTCTCAATCCCCACATAACATATACCATCGGTCAAATTCAGCCAGTCATGGAATATTTGACGTTTCCGATGTGCTCTATCCAGGGAAGGCATGGTAGACATTTGATCGACGTCATATTTTACACGTAATGGTCTTTCAAACGAATGAACAAATTTTGACGATATCTCACACACTCTTATGTTAGGTTTGGTAAGGCGGTGGACCCACTTAGGCAAGCATTTAGGCCCAATGTGATACCACAATCAATATTCAACCCCTGGGTCAAACATTCCCTAGACGAAACCAACACGTATCAAAAATAAATCTTGCTATTACAGCGATATTTGTAGTAGAGAGCTCGGACAAAGATGTCAGAAAATGAGAAATTAAAAACCTCCAAACAGCTCCTGCAAAAGTCGTTTGCCAAACTGTCAAGTCTTTCGGCATGCCTTCCAAAAGGACAGTGGCCCGTGAGAATACGGACAGAAGTGAATGGCCCTCTTCGTACCCTCTTGCTGCCATTTGAGCTAAGTGGAGGAAGCTTAAAAGCATCTCAGTTTATTAAATTCGAAAGCCATCACAAACTTTTCCTGGGTTTGAACCTGCAAGGATTCTTAGTCAAGCATTTTAACACTACTCCGATATACATGCACATTCTTTCATTATCCCAACGAATGAATTGACAGCATATTCACAAAAGAACAATCATTATGACATTATTGGCTGTCAAATCCACATTTTCTTTGGCACCGATTTGCCACGAGAAACCCACTGATATGTGTGTTGTTGGGCCTACGGTGTGTTCAAGTAGTGTGTAGTTCAAGGTTATGAAACAATCTTGCAAAGTTGTCAGACGATTGTATTTGTGCTCGATTGTAAGCCTACAGCTTCCACATATCCAAAGGACAAATCAAATTTGAAATCAGGAAGCCATTTGAGGTTATTTAGGCTTTAGATATCTCTTACATTTTCAATCTCCGATCGGTTAATATCATATAACGAATTTTTTCGGGCGTTCGACTTTCTTCTACGACAACTAAATTAATCACTTTTTACCATTAAAAACTATGGAGTTTTTTCAATATTTGTGTATGCATGCCTCAGTTTGCGAGATAAGATGTTTTTTCTCTTAAATATAAAATTTTCTATTAAATAATATTATAACACCCAAAATTCTCTGCTATGAGAGCGTGAAATTCAATACTTCACGGGCTTATTTACTCGCTCTCGTATTAGGGTCAGAATTTATTTCTGTAATGTTCAGGATTTTGCTTGATGAATCTAATCGAAGTGGTAGAGTGTAAAAATACAATAAACCTAGCCGGTTCCAATGGTTGGAGTGAATGAATCTTACTGACATTATAACTTGACTGATTGTCAAATGACGGTAGAAGATCCCCGTGACAGCCATGAAGTCGATAAGAGATTGGAAGATTAATAATAAAAAAATTATTTTTTGAATGATTAACATCACTGTCGTTTGCTTCATTTTAATTTAGGGCCTAATTTCCTAAATCACTACGCCTCGCTTCACCCTGCGTTTATTAATTTAGTATTTTATAAAACACATTAATATGACAGGTGATTGTTCGCGTTGGAAACACTTATTTTTACGTTATTTTACAACAATGTATAGAATTTGAAATTTTGTAAAACGTATCACCTGAAAAAATGTCATTCAAAACTTCAAACCTAGCACCTAAATTATTCAGGCGTTTTGTGTTTTTTATATATAAAAAATTTTTTAAATTTTTTGAAAATGTAAGTATCTATCTATGTGATATACAGTGGCGAGCAAAAGTGTATTGATGTTGGCAGATTCTGCCCTTTAACCCCTATAAAATCTTTAATGAATGAGAACGAAAGATGAATGTTTCAGGGTTGATTACTTGTTTATTATATTACATATTTAAGTTAAAAAATTAAAAGAAATTATATACCATACTTCAAGAATATAAATAAAATTAAAAATAACTCAATTCGAACACTTTTGCACGTATATTCAAAAACCTTAATATTAGACGATTTTTAATATTTTGTCCACAATCCTTTGTTCTTTTTTACATTTTTAATGTGCTTTGGCATACTCTCCACCAATTTTTGTATGATTTCATCTGGGATTTTGTTCCACTCCTCTTGTACTCTTTGCCATTTACTGCACAAATGCTGCTCCAAAATGCCTAAACATTCGTCTATGACTTCACAAACTTTCGTTTGAGACAATGATGACATAAACTCGTTACCAATTCCTTTTTGATAACCTCCAGTAGCGAGAAAGCGCAAAACTGTAGCCAATTCGATTTCGTTGCTTATTGCTGTACCTCTAAATGTTTTTTTTCATATGACCAGAAATCTCATCTAGGATAAATTTAAAAGTTTCCTTACTCATGAACACTATTAATAACATTCAATAGAAAATATGTTTACTTACTCATTGTTTGGCATATCCATGAAATCATTTTGAAAACGCATTTTGCGTTTCGTAATGTTCATTTCCTGGGAAGCATCTTCGTCTTCTGATGATGACGATTGTTCAAAAATTGCACTAAACATCTCTAGAAAAAGGCATAGCTACTTATTAGATTTTCATATAACTGATATTTTAATAACTTACCAATTCGAAATTTATATTATAATTTAAACGGTTTTAATAAATTTTTTAAAATTTTATTTTTTTAATTATTTATTTGACAATAGAGTTGCTGAATCGCATTAAAATACATATTTTAAGAAAAATGCTGAAAATAGTTATTAATTGTATAAAGGTAGGCAACCATAAAAACGTAATGCATTGACAATTCAAGTGATAAACGTAACAATCAAACGCAATGTCGTAGTGAAATACAAAATTAAATATTTTTGGCTCTGCGTTCACCTTCATCGGTGAAGTGTAAGTGACGCGTTCAACGCAGGGGATTTACAAAATAAGGACCTTAATGTTATTAACCTTTAACCAACATTTTGTCCTAAAGTAATAATAAGTATTCCTTTAACACTGTTCCCCTTTTAAACTTCATCTTCTTGGAGTACATTTTTACAAAAACAAAACAAGTAATTCACAAACAAGGTAACATTAAGTTTTCGTGTAAATCAAAAATTATTCTTTATCTCATAGGAAAATCGTCGTACAGTAGAATAGAATGGCTGGCGGAAGTAAAACAAACACCCAAAAATAAAATGAACAATTCGTTGCTAATTTTTCGTTGAACAATATTTGCCAGACACCAATGAGGCAGCACACACATGAGGCAAGCAGCGCAATTAGCAGTTCTGCAACAATTACGGGGCACAATATGAGCCAGATAAGCCATAATTATGACTGCCTATGCAGGGGGTGGGGAGGGAGTGAATAAATCTCTATTAAACTATGCACTCCTAATAAATATGATTTAAAAGATATTAAAAGAATACACAGGCATTTGCCTATGCAGCACTACATACATATGTATATCCCTGAGGTAATAAAAAGTATTTCTTTCATTCATTTCTTCTATTATTTTTGCTCTTTTCTTTTCTCTTTTTCTGTTTTTGCCAACAAATTTAAATTGTGAAAATAGAGAGTAAAAAATAACTTAAAAACTTCTAATATTCGATTAGGTTTCATATGCCTTGTGGGTAATTGTGGGTATGGGGTTTGAACCCCATATACGAATGCTTACATACATGTTTATACACATGAGGGGTGTTATAAAAACGTCAACTTTACATCACACATCATTAGTTGACATGTGATCGAATGTACATATGAATGAATGAATGAATGAATGAATGAATGACTGTAATACTCTATACAATTGTTAGAGTTACACAGACAGTTTATAAAGAAAAAAAATAAGAGGAGGAAAGTTCGGGTTACAAATTGACACAAATTGACGTGTGCTGAAACAAATTGAAATAAATTGTAAAAGAAAATTCAATTTTTCTTTTCTTTTTTTTTTTTTTTGTTTTTGACATACAGTTTTATGACCATAGGGTATTAAGACAGTGGGCAACAAATGTGAACTTATTAAAGAAAAAAATATTTGAATTACGCTACGCGTAGCTTGACTGCAACTATGAAATCATCTCAAAAATAAGTAAATTTTATTGAGATATTCGGAGAGGAATTACGACGAATTGGAGAACGGTTCGGCAAAGTTTGTATAGCTCAAAGGAAACTATAAGGAAAAATAATTGTTTTGTCCGAAAACCTTTGTTTCATTAAAAAAAATATGGATTTACTGGCTTACCCTCGTATATAGACAAAATAAGAAATAATAAACTATATACAGACAGGACATAACAATACTATCTGATAGTCAGGCCATCATTCCTCGGCTCTAATAACTTAAAATCGAAGATAATGTCAGATTTTCTGAAGGTGCTGAATCGATTAGGTAGACAAAATAAGGTTACTCTCTGTTATATTCCAGATCATGTGGGAATTCTCGGAAATGAGCAAGCAGACGAGCTTGTGATGAGGGGAGCTCCAGAACACTTGGTCGGCCAGAACACTTCTCTGGAATGGGAGCTGATGTTTGGAAAGGTATGCTCAAAGAAAGGGAGGATAAAGAGATGCAAAGACTCTTCTCAAACCAAGTGGGTTTGAGGCTGTCAAAACTTTTGTTAGGAAATTGCAATAAGAGGAGATCTGAGTCATGCATCAGACTATCAATAAATGACCTGACGTTGATAACCGTTCGCCATAGTATAGTAGGTCGTGTGATCGCTTAGAAAGGAGCCCGTGGTTCAGACAACTCGAACAAATCGAAATATAAAAAAAATATTTCCTTCAGCAACTTCCTCTCTGCAGTCTTTGGCCAAAAACTCTGCCATGTAAGGTTTCTCGAATCTGCCGCTCGGAGTCGTCATTAAATAGTAGGTCCCGTCAATCATGTATAAGATTAACACGCGCAACATGAGTGGTATGAGAAGATAGATTATAATCCTGACTAAAGGTCTTTTAACAGGTCACAATAGGCTTAGAGTGCACTTATTGAGAATGCAGGACACAAGCAGATTTCGTAGATTAATTTGAGGATAAGAATGAATCATTGGAACACATCCTTAGAACCAGAGATTAGCAATGAGTATTCAAAACGATGAGTAGATTCGAGTCATACTTATAATTTCAGCTACTTATACGCATTCATACTTATTTTAATATCATACTCATACTACTCATACTCAAAGTTTGAAGTACTCGTATATTCTGAATACGCATGATGTTATTGACTTCGACTCGTCTCTACTTAACATTTACACGAAGCACAAAATAAGTATGATTCGCGTACGAACACTACTATACTCACAAGAAGATTGTGTGTATGCTTTGCTTGTTGTCTTTGTCTTTCAGAATGACATGAGTGCTTATGAGTAGCGGAAAAACGATTCATTGCTGATCTCTGCTTAGAACCTGACAAAACCTGAGACATTAATGGATCTCTAGAAGGAAACCTGATAACATATCAGATGCTGGACAGGGAACTTAAGTTGCTGATACCGAGCAGCTTTTCAGAGCAATTGGATTGCAGAAGATATTATAGGGATACCTTATAATAGACATAATAGATCGTATAGTCACATTATTAAGGCGTCGCTTTACTACAAAAATAATACAAATAAGCTGTGTACCTATTGGCAAATTTGCTGACTGAGGTGTTCTCGTCAATTGCGTATCATTTTATGGCACTACAGCTCTTTATGGATTCTCATCCTTTGTTTTTCGTTTCCATAATTCAGAGGCATTCTGAAATTCCACTTCCAGTTTCTTGGAAAAGTTCGTTGTAATTTGTAAAGCCTCTCTCTGCCCTCTATAAATATATTTTTTAATACCCATATGTAAACTACAGAGTTCAACCCTTTTGCTCGCCACTGTAAGCATACCATGTACATCATTAATATAACAAAGTTACTTAAAGATTATCTTTTAGAAAAGTAGATCAATTTTTTGTTTAAATTCTTTGACAATAAATATTTATTTTATCCGAACAAACATTCTTGTTTTCTTTTAAAATAAATTCTCGCCTGGCATACACCATTAATCTAAATTTCAAAATCTATATGCTTTGACCCCCTCTATACTATCCTAACTCAGTTGTTAGAAAATAATACACATTCTGAGCATTTAAATTAATTATTTAAAAATAAATGTCCTGATAGAACAATTATTTGGCATAATAAAACAATTTGTAGGCAACAAATTGGCCGACATTCGAAATAAATCGTTATGGTCGCCTTTCACACTCCCACCGCTGCTGGGCAATTCTAAACCAAAAGAGACATTAAGATAAGATTTCGAATGTATTTTTTTTTATTCTCTATTCTCTGAATCTATTGTTTAGTTTTGTAAGTATGTTCCAATAGATGAAATGTTTCTTCTCTTGGAATAATATTTTCATAAATTTTAGTGGCCACCACTCCACCACTTCTTGAGTTGGATTGCTTCGTTCGTTTTCTTATCAGCTTCAAAGATTTATGATGGTTTGTGGTAATTTAATACTTTTTTCTCCCTCTCTCTCTCTCTTTTCTATTTCATTTGGTATTGACCCTTTTTCTATTTGAATAAAAAAGAGTTACTTTGTCAGGGACACTGGAGTGAGCATTTTGGTTTGTTGTGGCCAAAAAAAAAATTTATTGTAATTTTATTACTTCTATTGGGACAGGACAACAAAGTTGTGGCAATAATTTTGCATAATAAAGTTTTTAAACATAATTTAGATAAGGTTAGGTTAATAAAAATTTATTACCTTTTGCATTCTATAAATATTCAAGTGTAATATTTATCAGAAATATGTTCAAATATTTATAATTCATAGAGAAAAAAAATAAATTTGGAGAATTGGAATCTTTTTAGAAATGAAATATTTTAAATAAAAAGAGAAACAACAACAATTTTGTAGTAGTAATCCAATGTATGATTTCAATCATATGCTTACAATTTCCGAATTCCTGGTCTCACTATTTGTATAATAATTATATAAAGAAATAACATACGAAATCTCTGTAGCCTAGTGTATTGGCTTACTAGACTAGAGCTCGTGAGTTCACTCCTCAGCTCTGACATTTCGAAAAAAAAGAAATAAAAAAAATCTTTCTGCGATTCCCTCTAAGTAGTTCTTTGACAAAAGCTTTAAAAGTGAATAATTGCGGGAAAAAACTGTGGTTATCACCAAACATGAATAAAATGAACACACACAACATGGGTGGTGTTATAAGCTAGGTTGTAATCCTAACTAAAGGGTTGTAATGGCCAATCAAGTAAGTAATGGCGTATGCCTCTATTGAGTAATACTTCTTCTCAAAAGTGTCTCTGCTTGCCGTTGCTCTGAATTTCGTATAATGATGTTATTGGCTCTAGGAACGAAATGAAAATTTTATGGAAATTTAACTCCATAAGGATGTCGGAAAACTGCAGCGTTTTCCAAGCGAAAGTATTGGCCAAACATGCTGCGGTAATACGGTGATCAGATATGCACCTTTATTATGTAAATCGCAATAAACTCCATTATTGAGCTCAATATTTCATATAAAGTTTCAATTAAATAAATAAGCAAATTGTTATAATATTAAGTAAAACTTAAAATGATGCAGCACTGTCATAAGTGTGTTTAGTGAGCATATTACAATTAACCGAACACTTTCTGTTGATATTTGACAACACAAATGTCAACAACGACAAACAAACACTAATAAACTAATAAATGACACTAATTTTCGCGAACAAAATAAAAACAATGTTGTTGTTTACCAGCTGTCAAATGACTATTCAGTAAGCTGAATTGCATAAATTAATATGCCTGATTACTTAGAATATTGTACTCAATTAACCGAATATTGACTCAATAAAAGTGCATATCTGAACATAGTATAAGGATTCTCGAGTATAATTTATTTAGCGGCTGTCAGTGCACTCGATTGTAACGTAACGAACTCTATAATGGTTTATTACTGTCGTGGATCTCTAAACGAAAAAATGGAGCAGTACGGCTTTTATGAGTATCGAGACACATTGGTTTTCTAGCTTACTATAGAGCAGGTTACCTGGCCTCGAGTGTTGCAGCCATCGAATTCTCCAATGAGTTGTCTATATTGAGAACTCCTTTACAGACATGGAAACATATAATTGACAATGAAGTAATGTATTCTGTGAATGTCATATGGACTGCTACGGATGCCGGTAAGATAGCCTAGCAAAGCTCACACTTGTTTCTGTCATTACTGGACATGGCATTGGAATGGGCAATCATGCAAGGCACATTGGTATTAGGCAAATAGCAAACGTATTATGCAGGAGCTATAGAGACGATGAGAATCAATTTAAGCGAATAGAAAAAAAGGTATATATTTAATACATTGTCTACCACTGCCTCAGTAGCTGCACAGAAGGTGAAGAGAAGTCCAATAAAAATAAAGAAATTATTATTAAAAGACAGACAGGTCTTCATAAGTTAAGACATTGAAGTGTGAATCCTAAGACATATAGTAAGCTAAGCGTCAATTCCAAGCAAGAGTCCTCATCTACTATTATGCTTTCCCTACGGGTATAGTTAACTGATATCACAATATCAAGATACAGTAATCGCACACAAATTAGAACCGCTTTGTTTTTGAGGCAATTCTAATTTCTGAATTATTCTAAATTCTGGACTTTTTTTTTGTACACGCGTATCATATTTCACAAATAAACTAGCCACAAAATACATACATAAATGCGACAAAGAAAACATCAAATACGGAAACACGTATATAATTTGGTGATTCCCCTTTTTAGTTTTACAGAATAAAAAGAATTTGGGGATTTCTTGTGTTAAAATAGCAAAAAAAAAAAAAAAAAAAAAAAAACGCTCAGAAATTAGAATTTTAAATTCGAATTTTAGAGCGTATAATGTATCGCAAGCACTGATTCTAATTTATGGAATTTCTAATTACTGGAAGTTCTAATTTGTGAGCTTCTACTGTAATACAAAATCTACTACAGTGTATTTCTAGAGTATGGATTAGGAAAACTTTCAACACCTGATTGCCTGATATTTACTTTGAATTTGGGTACCCCGATAGCCAAGTAAGTTACCACCAGAGACTTTGGTTTACTTCGCTTAGGTACATTTGTGACTAAAAGGTTTCAAAACAATTAAACCGACACCAGTTTACCGGTCCCTATTCTCTCATTTTGAATTCCAATACAATTCTTTACGTCAATGAGAGTCCTCTTCTGAATGTAAAGCTATTGAATCTTTAATAAGGCTTCTATAATGCTTATAAATTCATTATTTCAATATTTGTTTCCTTAAAGATTATTATTTAAATTTAAACAAATTTCAAATTGATCCTCTGCTATTTACATGTATGTACATATGTAAGTATGCCACCATCTAATATGTGTGTAAAGGCAATAAAAAATATGTCATATTTTAACAAAAATTATGATAAAACCATTGGATACGGTTAATAATAATAAAGAAAATTACATGCCATTAATGGCACACTTGCATACATTTAACCCATACAGGGAGAGGCAAGAGCAAACAATACAGGACCGCTATTGTCGTTTATTACAATCTAAAATTATAATTACTTTCTTATTTATGCTAATGAAATCCTTTATCCTTTTATTACACATACGATACACATACATATATGACACACATACATAACTACTTATATGAGTTGAATAAATTTTTGGAAATCCTTTTACTAGAACATTAGTTTGGTAAACCAAAGAAATTTCGAAATATTTTCTTATCTTTTCATACAAAAAAATGGGGTAAAATTTCTACATAAAAATTTATTTCTTTTTCAAGAGTTCTGCTAAGCAAAATGTGTGTTTTAAAGGATACCACATTAAAATGTCCTTTTTCATCTTGAGTGGAGCGACTTCAAAAGTTTTATATACACGCTGGTAATGTGCAATTTGGGAGCAAAGTGTGTAATGCATTCCCTGCATTGTGAGTATATTTTACGAAAGCATCTCAAGAAAATTCATTAACTCGCTCATGGCAGTTGTAAAATTTAAAAACTTTATAGTTTTTCTTTAAAGTAGAAAACTATGTTTTCTTCTTATGAAGAATAAAAAATAAAATAAATTTCTTTATTAACAACAAAAATCGTGTTTTTTTTCATTTCATATTATTCTACTCGCCAAACCTTGTTGGGTATTTCGTTTAAATCTGATAATTCCACTAGAAATGGTTTCATTTCCATCCATAAATGGCATTTCGTAGCTAAATAATGTCGATGATATGATGATGATGATGACAACGATTACTTTTGTATATACAGTAAGCGTCAAAAGAAACTGTACATTAAAAAAATATACATAATAAAATACAGTTATTTTTATATTAAAATTGTTTCATTGCCAGCTTTTTAAAATTGAAACAAAAAAAATTACAAAAAAATTTCGAAATATGTATTGTGAAATTTTTTCGGCCATTCTCCATAATGTACAGTTTCTTTTGAAGCTCACTGTAAACATACACACACGTATATGTATGTACATACATATGTGTGTGTATATCAATGTGTTATTAAGATTATGATAATGCATTTATTGTATTGCTATTACGAATGCCACAATGCCAGCCAATGCTATGGCTATTGGAAATTGTTTAAATGCCACTTCATGTGTATCGAGTGCCACTTACACTTGAATGCATAATAAAACGATTATCAAGGCATTACATTTATGAAGCAGCAACAGTCTTTTAAATGTGACCGAAAATAGATTCAAAATAATATCATAGAAATTTAATAGTTCTTAACGGATTTAGTTCATGGTAATAGTGCTGTCGTGGGTAGTAGTAAACAAAGATTTCTTACAGCAAATAATCTCTTTGGTGCCTGCAAAAGTCTTAATTTTCGATCAACATAGTATTCTTTCATGCGGTATTCTTTTGTATTAAACGTCGTTTCGAAACTCGTTCTCTTCAAAAAAAAAGAAGATCAAAACACTGTTAAAGTCAGTAGGAAATAGAAGAGAGACATGACAACTACATTTGTTTGTCAATATATTGAAGACTAAAATGAATTTTAACCACGGCCAAAAATTGATTTCCATTTTCTTCTATTCGGTGCAGCTCATTCCACAATTTATTTATCTTTACTGCTTTTATTTTCAGCTATCGGTCCCAGATGTGGTTTGAAAGTCCCTTCCGACAGCTATACTGGAGATTTCCTCTTCCGTCTACGAATTTCGATTCTATTTGGACCTGCCGAACAGAATTCTAACGGGACACCCCTCTATTGGCAATTTCGCTGGCAAGCTTGGTCTGACCCACCAAAATTATTGCAAAAGTAGAGCAATGGGAATGAAGAGGAAACTGAATCGGTGGAACACCTTTAATGCGAGTGCCCTGGCACCTTAGAATAGACGTCATCAGTTTTTGGGTGATAGAACATTTAAAGGTCTGGGCATGGTGGCGAACGTTTAGTTGCACATTGCTGATAATGTGTGGTTAGAAAATCCTGAGGTCACAAGGAGTCAAGATCCCAAATTCGCATTCGTACAAGGATTTTCTGGACTTTTTAAGAATTTACTTCTTAGGGTTGTTAAAAATATTTAGTTCAGTGCATCGCGAATTGTGTCCAGGGACCCGCACTGTGTATAGTTGACTTGTCTGATCCTGTTAATATGCTTTACAGCGTTCTCTTTACAGCCACTGTTGATTTTAATAATGCATCCCAGATATCAATCAGCTGTTGTTGAAGTGTGAAGTTGTTGGTAATTTGCGTTTAATGCTCATGTCCTTAGTTTTGGGTACATTTATCATAAGACCATATCGTGTCGCTTCAGGGTCCAATTTGCTCCGTTTCAGCTACATACCGTAGACGATGTTTGATAGCGGGCGTATATTGTCCTCATAAACGCCCATTTATATACAGTGTCTTTGATATAACTTTTGTAATAATGCTGCCAATGATCACGTTAAAGAAAAGACGATAATGGGCATCCTTAACGGACTCCGACTGTCACACATGTGAGGCTGCTTGTTATATTTTCTTGTGCAATGCGGCAGGTTACGCTCCTATACAGGGATACAGGGAAGAGATATGAGTCGCTCTGCCAGCAAAGTGCATTCTATTTGGCAGACTGGTTTAAGTTTTCGAACTCCTTCTCAAAATCGACAAATATGAAGTATAATGGCGAGAGTATCCGCCGTCACTTTGGAGACGAAGTATGTGTGGTTTAGAATAGTGTGTCGCAAGCCTTCTCAAAGTCAACGAATATCAGGTATAATGGCGAGAGCCATTATTCTCGTTTAAGTTTTGTTTCTTTGAAATCGTCATTATTAGCTCCTCTTCGAATTCGTCGAACATATGAGTAGAAATCTATGGTGGGGTCTGCTTTATGACTTTGCTTTGTTTCAGTTCTTGCAGTCAATTTTAGCAAATAAGACAGGTGTACCGTAGCATGTTTTAGGGTTGTGTGTCCCTCTTTGATAAGATATGACAATACCTAACCTTTCTATGACTCTCGTTGTTGAACTTATTCATCCTGAAAGTGAGTAAAATCACTGAAACGTGGACCAAACAAAAGACAATGGAAAAAAGTCGCTCATAAGCATAAAATTAATTTCCAACCAGTAGCCAAAACAACATTGGCAACAACAAAAACAAACAGAAAAAAAGGAAAACAATTTTGATTGCAATCAAAATAATTTCGAATACGACTAAATTTGCCCATAAAATTGTATTTGGAATGTGTTTTATAAGCCGTAGACAACATCTTCATTATCACTTTCATGAGATTTCAAATCAAATTTAGCTGACAAAGCAGCACATTAAACACATACTCGTAGTTATACAAACACCATGCATAAGTAAATGAATTTGGAAGGACATACAGGAAGTTCGTTATCGATATTTCTAAACACTTCAAATCTTAATGAACAGCCCTACTAGTAAATATGTACTGAAATGCTGAAATAGAAATTAAAACAGGAAATCGAAAAGGAATTAAACGTTTACCGACTAGTAGTATATGGAATATGAACAAACAGACAAAAGAAAATATGCGTGAACATGTGATGAATAAAACATGAATTGTTCTTTCTTTTTTTTTTTTGGAACTTTTCATCAAGAAAATCCTTTAATCGCCTCTAACAAACCAACAGGCCAAAAAAGAAAAACACACACAAAGCCATGAAGACAGCTATTAAATAAGACAACCAAAGGGGGGGAAGAAAGTTAAACGGGCACACCAAGTTGGTCAAGTCTTTCGTGTGTGTGTGTGTTTAATGAATGACCATCAGTATAAGGCCTAAGCACAAGGCATGATGACATTTAACCACCAGTTGAAATAACAGTGTGATGATTAAATGAATAACAAGGGGTTGAAATAATAATTACCCTTACCAGTCAACTGTACGTACGTCGCTATTACTTGGCAGAGGGATTAGAGAGAACAAAACGAAATTATTGTGGAAATTATAAACGAAACAATAGTTCCTTAAGGAAGAGTTTAGAGAGTAGAGAAGAAATTGTGTGAACTTTTTGAAATTACTGGAGTCTGGGAAATACGATTTTTTCTTGTCTTAACATTTAAATAAAGTTTTTGACAGATAGCTATAGGAAATGTTAATTAAACGATTGATTATTTTGCAAAAATTCCAGTATCTGAAAACAGCATAATCGCTAAATTTAACAGTACTGGGCAGCGTAAGATCGTAAAAGTTCTTAATAGAAGTAAAATAATCAAAATTTTCGCGATTGGTGCCATGTACATACATATATTCGGCAGTCACTTGGTGCATTACATACGACAGTTACTTATTGGTCAACTAAGACTGATGCCGCACATACACGGCATTCATTTGCGTTTTTGCCAACGATGACACCAAGGCATATTCATAGAAGGTAGCAGCATCTGTACAACAAGTACAACAATGCAAAAACAACAGGCATTTTGTTTTTGTTAAAGTGCCTGCGGAATGTCAAAAAAATTAACCCTCAAACCTCCATAGGAAATTAATAAAAGCAATTAAAAAAACTAAATAAATTTTATATATTAAAATTTCTTTTGATTTTTATGTCATGCTTAATTACGCAATAGTGGGGCACCTATAAATTATAAAAAAAATTGTCCATGCAGTCGATAACATTTCCACTTTATGTAAAGAACATGTTTTTATATGGCCATCGAGAAAAATGGCAGCTGCAAACGTTATTTGTTATTGGTCATAGTTTATGAACCTAGTTGGAGAGACCGAAATCTTTTTTTGGATAATTCATCACTCTCATTTAAATAAATATAAGTCGCCGTGGTCTAGTAGGTAGTGTGTTGGCTTATTAGACTGAAGGCCCGAGTTCGAATCCCAGGTCAGACATCAAAACGAAAATATTTCTTCGGCGACTTCCTCTCAGCAGATTTCTGGCAAAAACTCTGAGAGTAAATAAAATTGCCATGAAAAGCTTCTCATTAAAATTTGTCGTTCGGAGTCGACTTTAAACTGTAGGTCCCGCCACTCATGTATAAAATTTACACACACAACATGAGTAGTGTGATAAGCTAGGACTGAAGGGTGCGGGCTTCTTGGGGACGATTGCTGTAGACTGTCTAATGGTGAAGGTATAGCACTGGCCATTTTATAGTCACCTAGCAGAAAATCGTTTCCTTGTCGTTCGCATCTTGAGATGTCCACAAACACTATTCCCTCTCTTCCACCTTCCTATAACCCATTTTCCTAAAACCTGCACAATGCACTGCATGAGTAGGGGCCATCCCCTGAGTGCTGGTTTTACCAAAAAAAAAAATATATAAATATAGTAAATCTAGATTGTAGTTTAAAAGATAAGATGTATTTAGTGTTAAAGGCTTAAATATTATTAATCATCTTGCAAAAATTTTAATAAAATTGGCTTTGAAATAGTAATCCTGCAGAATTTCTAGAGTGCGTATCGTTAAGGATACATCCGGTACATATGAGGGTTTATAAATGCGAAAATGATTATTGAAACAAAACACACAAAAAAAAAACAACAAAATTTTGACATTCCAAAACTCGTCAGCTGTTGAGACGATCCTACCTGTTATAAATTTGCCTTGGGTGACACAATATGGTCAACCGCGTAGTCGTGAACAGTTGTAAAGTACAGACAAATCGCAACTTCAGGAAAGGGTTACTACGAGGGCAACAAAAAGTATGGAAAATAGTGCAAAGACTTCTTAAATATTCTGACAACAATGATTAATACCTTGAAGTCATCAATCAGACTCAAAAATGATCCGAACGCTCCCGTTTCAAGCCCTATACTAAGAAGAAGCTAGAACAGAGCTCTACTTCTTCTAAATAAATGGAATACACGAAAAAGCTCAAGCTTATCAAGCTTAGGCTGTATCGTAATAACTGCGACAAAAAGAATTGGACTTACTAGACGAAAATTGAGTCAGATTGATAAATCTCCGTTGAAAGCGAATGTCACAAAATACATAAGAATGTTAATTTGTCACAGAGACGCGCTGTAAATCTTCTGGTGATGCTCTTATTATTTGACGTGGATTTATAAATTCAGATACAAATGACCAAAACTTGCTATCTGTATAACATACAGAGCAATATATGTAATGCCATTTGGTGACAATTTATGCAACGTGATGGTAATTTACGCAGAACAAGGATGCCAATCATTCCGCTAGAACTGTAAATTGTAGTTTTAACAAAATCAGGCACCCGTAAGTTCAACTATTGAACTTAAACTTTATTAAGCATCCCATTCAACACTTACTTGCTTACTTAATTAGTCATTACAACTTTTTAGTCAGGATTAAAACCCAGCTTCTCACGCCAAACATGTTGTGTGTTTTAATTTTATGCATAAGTGATGGAACCTACAGTTGACCGTCAACTCCGATCGACAGATTTGAGAAACTTCTCATAGCAATTTAATTTATTCTCAGACTTTTTGCCAGAAGAGGAAGTCGTTGAACGAAATATTTTTTTCAGACTTTATTCGAGATGTCTGATATGAGATTTGAAATCTCTAATCTTAGCCAACACACTGCCTAATAGACTACGGCTACACTATTCAGACTAACAATTTAAAATGTAGAATACAGTTTCAAAAATTTGTTTAAGTCCTTGTAAATATGAGAAATACAGCAATCAAGTGTTAAAATAATTAAATCGTTTAATAATAAAATTAAAAAAAAAATTAAACCATAATAGTGTGTTGGCTTATTGGAAGTGAGGCCACTGTTCAAACCCCAGGCCAGACACCCCCAACAAAACGAAGTATGAAAAATATTTCTTCAGCGACTATCTCTCAGCAGATGTCGGAGTAAATAAAATTGTCATGAAAAAGTTTCTGAAAAATTTGTCGTTACAAGTTGACTTCAAACTATAGGTTCCGCAACTCGTGCCTAAAATTAACACACACAACATAAGTGGAGTGAGAAACTAGGTCGTAATTCTGAGTGTAGAGTTCTGACTAATTATGTATGTTTGTATGTATGTATAACATATCCGGACGTACATTATATTTTATATAAGTATGTATGTTTACTCAGGCATTTATGAGAAATTTATCCATTTTCGTGAAGAAGGCTGAAGAATTTTTTTTTTCAGAATTGAATCCTATGAACGGAAATATATAAAAACCCTTAAATTTTGGTACCTCCCTAATAATTTTTTGTTCACCACTGAAGTTGAAAGTTGTGTTATTGTTACTCGTACATAATTCAATCAATTTTTTTTTATTAAGCATTATAAACCAATTAATTGGGGCTAAATGGCTAAACATAATTTTAATTTAAAAATTAATTCTTAATTTATTCTTGCAATAATTTTTGAAGAAGGTCTAATACTCTACAATTTATTAAATCTTATTTTATTTGATCTAATTATTATGCGGCCCCCCTACACGTTGCGACTGGTTGTACAACTTTACAATTGTGTACAAGCAATTCTAATGTTGAATGTTGGTCGTCGCTTGGTTGAAGATCATTCAACCGACAAGAAATATGACGCTACAACAACAATTTATACGTAAATTTGGTTGAAAAGAACGAACGAGTAAAGAAGAGGACCAACCATTGATTCAATTTGTACAGCTAATAGCAACGTTTAGTGGCCGCATTATATTGGAATATTTTTATAATTAAAATATTTATTTAATATTATTTAAAAATGAATACAAAATTTTTTTAGATTTTAAAATATGTAAAACAATAGTGGCTTAAGTAAATTGAATTTTACATTGTTTACTTACCCAAGAAACTGAAAAAAATTATTTGCAACGCAATACTTATGAAATCACTTCAGGAACACTTGCACTTTAATTTTTGTCTCTTACTTTCTTTCTTGCTCTTTATTTGTTGTTTTTATCATTATTTTGTTTTGTGTTGTTATTCTCTCTTGTATAGCTAAAGCTTGTCACCCGCAATTAACACTTTTTATTATTTATTCAACTAATTATCGATTTATTTGAATTTATTGTATAAAAAAAATATTTATTTACAATTTTATTATTATTTTCATAAATATTTTGAATTTTGCACAAATAAATTTTAATTCGCGTTCACAATTGTTTTCTTATTACAACACACATCTCACTTTCCTATGAGCAACAGAAAAGAGAACTGAAAGAGAAACAGTTTATTTACATTTTCTAAGAAGAAGAAATGTATGTTGTTCGTGCACTCCATGTTAAGAGACAAAAAAACAAAAGAACAAAACTAATGAGTTACAGGAGTCACATCATAACAGATCTTTAAATTTAACATAATTTAAGCAACTTTAAATATTAACATTAGAAGTATGGAACACACTCCATGTGTGTAAAGTGTGTAAATTTGTGTTAATCAGACAATGTGTTAGAAACACAAAGAGAAAGAGTATAATAAATAGAAAAGAAAAACTATAAAGGTGACCATTTTCTCCAATCGTAACAGACATGTTACTGCAATAAAACAAAACAAAGAAAAAAAATGAAATGCAATGGCACTGTGAAGGAAATGATAAATTTTGGAAAATAAAAAACACTTCTTCCAAAAAAATTTAAATTTAAATGAAACGAACTAAATGTGAATAACAGAGATCAGCAATGAGTATTCAAAATATACGCATTCATACTTATTTTAACCCTAGACGGTTACTCTTCTATTTTGTACATTAAGGTTACTCTTCGTTGAATCGACGAACACTTTCACCCTAATTGGTTACTGTTCGTCGAATCGACGAAGCTCATTTACTCTTTATCATATAATTCTTTTATGTTTGACCAAATTTCGCTCTTTTTATAAACAATGTTGATTGATTACGAAAGCTTGTAGTGAATAAACGTACCCGGGCCACCCATTTTTTAATCCTAGATAGTCATTTTTGTACAGTAAGGTTACTCTTCGTCGACTGACTGCAAGCTTTTATTATCAAATAACGTTGTTGAAAAAATGAGCGAAATTTGGTCAACCATAAAAAAGTTATATGATAAAGTGTAAATGAGCTTCGTCGATTCGAAGAGTAACCGTCCAGGGTTAATATCGTGGAACGAACCTCTACTCATATTCAAAGTTTGAAGTACTCGTCATATTCATACTGAACAACACGTATGATGTTATTGATTTCGACTATCCATAACTCAAAATTTGCAAGATTCACAAAATAACTATGATTCGCGTACGAACACTCAAATACTCACTAAAAGGTTGTGTGCTTGCTGCTCTGTCTTTTTTGCTTATGTGTCTTTTTTCTTTTATTGTAAATGCAACAATAACTAAGACTGTAAAGTTATAAGTATTTTTCTAAAGTTATGAATCTGAATGTGTAGGCTTATAAATCAAACATATTTCGAATGGTATGAGTTTGATGTCAACGTTGTACTCATACTCATTGCAACCTGTACTTATAAATCAACGTTGTAGGGAGTACGAATTAATCAGCGTTGTTAAATTTCAAGACTGTTAACTCACTTATATTCAAAATTTCATAAGTGCTTATGAGTAGCGAAAAAACGTTTCATTGCTGATCTCTGATTAATAAAGAAAATGAAATTCCATTGTATTTGGAAGAATTTTACAGTGAGTTTCATTAATAAAACCTCGGTACATAATATTTGTTATTGATTGCTTGCTTAAATCAATTTAAAATTGCAAATCATTTATTTAATCTTCATACTTTATATTGAAAGTGTTTTTTGCCTTAAGCCTATACGTTGTATGTAAATTTTCTCATATGCAGTGCGAATGTTTACACTTTTTAAAAAGAGTTAAATTAATGACCAAGTAGTGTGCGCCACTTTCAAGCTTTTGAAATTTGCAAAGTCACAAAACATTTAAATGTTCTTAACAAGTATAACGTTTAAGTAGCAAGCGTTTCAAAATTAAACTCATAAATTAAACATCAAAGTAGACAATGTGTTAAAAATTGCAATTTTATTTAAATTTATTTATTTTTGTGTTGCTTTTACTTTCAGTTCTTATATTTTTTTTTTTTTGCACAATAAAATTGCAGTAAAATATTGCCAAACATAAATAAGTAACCGTGAAATTGGCACAATCATGTATTAACAATATGTACGTACGTACATACGTATGTACATATCGCGTATGATACGTATAAAATTCTATCCCTTCTAATAAAATGTTATGCTCTCTTCTCTATTGCCAATGCCAATTTGATAAATTTCAAGTCATTTTTAACACTCGTGATTTTTAACTTTTTTAAACAAAAATATTATTATTGTTGTTGTTGTCGTAAAAAAGGCAATAATAACGATTACTTGGTAATACTAACCGTGAATAACAAGGTTGCCATCATCAACATCATCGTCATCATTTTAAAATTTTATGTGTCATGTATGAATGAATAGAAAACAAAAAAAAAATAGAAATGGAAATGGAATAGATGACAGTCTTTCCATTTTTTTTAACTTTTTTTGGTGACAGTTGTTGTTTATTGATGTTCTCTTGCAGCCACCATGACAAGATTTAAACAACAATAATTTTGATTCTTAATAGGAAAACATTTTGCAAAACTTCAAAGATTAAAAAGCAACAATTTTTTTTTTACACCATTTGCTTTAAATTTGAAAAAATTCGTGTCTCTTTCATTAAATAAAACATTTTTTGTGATTTTTTTTCTTTCAATATAAAATGAAATGAAGCATCCCTTATATTCGTAATTTAGCAGGCAAACTAATTGTGTCCCTAATCTATAGTTTTCAAAGCATTAATGAAATTTATTGCTTCTCTGCCTTTGGAAATTCATCATTTCGTAATTAGTGGGTATAATATTCCTGTAGATTATATTAAATCTTATACAGGCACATAGCTTGTGTCCAAATCTAAAATGATTGTAATTTATACACAGCAGCAGGGATGGTGTAACATTGTAACATTCGGGCCGTAATTAACGGAAATGATTCCACATTAGTCGCCGTGGTCTACTAGGTAGTGTGTCGACTTATTAGATGTGAGGCTGCGGTTCAAACCCCAGGTCAGACATATCCAACAAAATAAAATACGAAAATATATTTCTTCGGGGCCTTGCCTTAAGCAGATTTCTGGCAAAAAATCTAAAAAAGTAAATAAAATTGCCATGAAAGAGTCTCAAAATTCTGTCGTTCAGGGTCGACTTTAAACTGTAGGACACGCCACCCATGTATAAAATTTACACACACAACATGAGTGATGTGAGAAACTAGGTCGTAATGCTGACTCAAGGGTTGTAATGACGCATGAATGTACAGTAATCCCTCGATTTACGTCGCAGTTGGTTCCAAAAAAAGGCGACGTAAATCGAATTTTATATTGCTCATACTACAAAGTAGTATGTTTTTAACAAGGAACTTAAAAAAGTTATATGAA
The DNA here is from genome assembly GCA_927399465.1 of Sarcophaga caerulescens. Classification (NCBI taxonomy): domain Eukaryota; kingdom Metazoa; phylum Arthropoda; class Insecta; order Diptera; family Sarcophagidae; genus Sarcophaga; species Sarcophaga caerulescens. The sequence goes on along the minus strand of OV656867.1, from coordinate 88,265,621 downwards.
TTTACAGTAATTCCTCGATTTACGTCGCAGTTGGTTTCAAAAAAAGGCGACGTAAGTCAAATGACAACGCAAATTGAAGTTAGAGGGAACAAAAAATTTGACGATGTAAATCGAAACAACGTTAATCGAGGCGACGTAAATCGAAGGATTACTGTATGAATTTTATTATGATATCACGGCTTATTGTTACCACTTAATGAACCTGTAGCAATAAAAGTGTAAAACCCTTGGCATTATCATGCAATAATCAAAAACAAAAGAAATGCAATTTTTATGTGGACTACTTATATGAACCAATTTAAAGCAAAACCATTCCATGTTTGGAGGGCATAATTTAAGTCAAAGTGAAGCCAACCTCCAGCCTGGTAGTAAAGAAATTAGGGCAATTTGTTTGTCCCTAGTTTAGAGATGTAGGAAATTAACAGCTCTGAGGCGTTGTAAACCTATATAAACTTGGCTTCCCCATTCTTCTTTATGTGGAAGTTGAAAGAAACCTCCTAAATGATCAATTACCTTTAAGCTTCAGTACAATATAACCTACACACATAGCTGCCAGATAAGTGAAGGATTAAATCAGGGTTTACCAAAAATTTTTTGGTTATGTATTAGTGAGTAAGAGAGAGAAAATAAATTGAGAGAATTTATTTATTTACAGCCATAGAAAAGTGTTTGTAATATACGTTATTTTGATTTTCATTTTATCAACTTACATATGTAAAGCTATCTATCTTTGGCTTAATAATTTTAGATAAATAAAAATAAAATATCCATTTTTTTATTACAAGATCGTAAAGGTATCCATCTTGGCTTAAAAATTAGACCATGTTTTTAGATAAATAAAAATAAAAAAAAAATAATAAACCATTTTTTATTAATAGAGAAAAAGCAAGCATTCCAAAGCATTTAAAAAAATTATACTATGCGACAAAATATATAAGGCATTGAATATTATCAAAAGCATCTTTTAACATACAATATTTTTTGAGTGTCATTCTGAAAAAAAATGGTAAAGCATCCGCCGCACATGTGTTCTTGTCGCAGTCTGATCGACAACTAAATCAAAAAACACAAGAATGCGTGTGAGTTCTCTCAGCACAATTGTGCTATGAAATGGTAATCGTTGGATTAAATCGTCAAATATTGGAGAAAAAATCGTCAAAATCGTCAAAGACGTTCATGGAAATCGAAAAATCGAGGAGTTTTACATCATTTTCAGGAAAAAAATTGTTTAAGGTTTAAACAATGTATCCCAGTGTTGTTTAAGCGCATAAGCGCAGTGATAACATTACATAATCTAAATCTAGGGTGATGTAAATACATATTAGGGAGTCAGAAGCTCTTGAGATTCTGAGCATGAAAATTCAATGTGATGTCTTAAGACGTTTCAAGAAATACTTCACTAAATCTGATCTTACTATTTACATCACTTATGTATATCCGAAAGAGAATGGAATAAAAGTCTCATGTATAGGCCGGTGACTCAACGTATATTTTGAGACTTCTCAACCGCGTACAGGAGAGAGCGATTTTGCTCGAGAATATCGGTAGGGTATCGAACTCCATTGATTCATTGGAGCATCGTTCTATGGCTACTACAACATCCGCATGTGGTCGATTGGCCAGTGGATCGCACACTGCATTACAGACATAATTCGTTTTTTAATTGGACTATTCGTATGTGGAACGCCCTTCGTGCAGGGGTTATGATTTTTTGACTTTTAAGGGATGAAAAAGACATAAAATACAGAAAAATATCACAGGTGTACGCGAATAACTTAATACTTTACTCCTTGTTATTACTAACCTAACTTTGCAATAGTGGCAATCGCAAAGCAAATACAAAGTTTAAGGAGGCTTTTGATGTCAAAAAGTAAAGAAAATGATGTAGATTTTTTATTTCGAAAAATCGTCAAAATAAGGGTATAAATCGTCAAATCGTCAATATGATATTTTCGGGGCACAAAATCGTCAAAATGACGATAAATCATTAAATCTGGCAGCTATGCCTACACATTCAAGATGTATTGCCATTAAACCCACTACAATCATGTTAATTTCGAATATCCCTTCCAAGTCTTTTCAACAAGGTTAGAGTTGTAGAACGTCTCTGCCGTTTTCATTGTGGATACTTGAGAATCACTTGGCATTCATAGAAATTTTAAGGATAATCTAGAATGCAAAATCTTAACGTAGCATAGTAAGCAAGTTTGCTAACATTAATACATAGTTTATAGAAAATATGTTGGATAAGAGTTCTCATCCCAATAACACTTGGATTGCGATTTTGCAACTCCATTATTATTATTACTATTATTGTGAAGCAGTGACTTATTACTGTGACTATACGATCTATTTTTTTACTCCCCTCTAAGTATATTGCTGCTCAGTGCCAGCAATGCCAATTGGGCAGGGGCCCAGTATCTGTTATATACCCAGGTGTATCCTTTTTGGAATGCATTAATGCCTTACAAATTTCAAGAATATGTTCCGCAGAGTCATTCTCTTTGTCAAAGAATTGAAAATTTTTTAATTTTATTAAAATCACCGCTACTCAGTGGTACTTTGGCTTGGCCAAGTGTGGTTTTATGAAACCACATATTAACCATATTACACGGAGTATTGGCCACAAGTGTGAATTATGGCTTTTTGTGAGTGTATGTTTGCGGAAATCTTACAAATATCTTCACACACACAATAATTTTCCCTCAAAACTCATATATGTATGTATGTTGGCCACAAACAGCAGCATAAAATTAAATTAAATTGTCCTTTCTGCGTTACAGCTCGGCTGTAAACTCCATGTGAGTTTTGAACCTTTAAAAAGCCATAAATTTCTATTACGACACAAATCAGCAAGCATGTGTAAGTGAGTGAGTGAGTTCTGTTGTGTTGTGTTGTAAGGATATGTATGGCTTGACAAACAACACCCCAAAAGCAAACAAACAAAGCTAACAGTATGTTGCTGTTCCATACATAATGTTGCGCCACACAACTTACAAGGCAGCCAGACCCCATTCAAATCCAATTAAACTGTTAAAGAAATTTTGTTTTCTCTCTCTCTCTCTCTCACTCGAGTCCGGTGGCATTTTTGAAATCCTTTAAAATTTTGTTACAATTTAATGCCACACGAAAATAATTTCATTATTTTTCCATTGATTCTACAGTGTATAGTGAGTGTGTGTGTGTGTGTGTGGTAATTAATACAGAAACAATGAAAACAAATTCAATTGTTGTGTATAATTTTTGTCCAAAAAAACTAATTCCAGTAGTATTGTTTAAGTAAATAATTCAATTCAATTCAATTTAATAAATTTATTTCATCTTTCAATTACTAATTAAACAAAACTCTTGTCTTTTTCCCCTCTCTCTGTTGGTGTCAGTGGGAGAGTGGATTTATTTTAAATAATTATTCTGCTGCTTCAAAAAATTTATTTTATTTGATTTCATATCAGATTGTTGTATTCACATAGAGATACACATTTACTTGCCTCGAATTTTGTGGTGGCATGAGTATTTAAATATAATTTGCATACGCAATTAATTTTATTTGAAAATAGAATTTTTGTGAAACCAATTTGGATTTGTTATGCCACAAGTCTCTTTAAATAAAATCCTGCCTACAATTGAAAACACATTAAAAATTCAAAGAGTGTTTCGATAACAATTAAATTAACTCTTTTGCTTGCCTTCCATTTACTCTCTCTCTCTCTCTCTGTTAATTTTATTTGATTTGCAATGATTCTGTTGAAAAGGGAAAATTAGATGGATTAAGACAAAGGAGACTGAGTATTAGAAACACACAAAGAAGCTTAAGATTAATTGCAATAATTAAGTTGACTACTATCATAACAAAATTAAAAGAAAAGTTTTCAAAACCTTGAAATCCGGCTGAAAGAAAGTCGACTACATATACCCTTTTAGCTTTATCGTGAGTACAGAAAGATAAGAGATCTTTATTAGCTTTGTTCAGTTTCATTAATCAAGTTCCTCCAAGTTGGTATGACGAAGTAGGTCCTAAGATGTTAGTGCTACCCTGTTGTTACCTGAAGGTAAACAAAAACGTTCATTGCCTAAAAATGATGCCGTCTGTGAAAATGCAATGGTTTGATGTAGCAGAGAGGAAATTTGCTCATTCAATCCTTCCCTTTTCTTAGTAGTATCTATGGTCGCGTTGATGGATGTTATTATCGTCTTGACGATAATATTATCCTTCTGAATGGAAATTAAAAATGGAAGGTTTGCTTTGTAAGAGCCTTCCTTTAAGGAGCGAAATGGAAAAACAATAGTTGCAAGCAGCGTTGCCAGAAAAAAATTTTATTTCTGGAAAAAAAAAACTTTTTTTTACAAAAAAAAACTTGTTTTCTACAAAAGTACCAACATATTTAAAGGAAATTCCAGAGCCCGGTACCCTCTGTTGGTGATTTTTTGCGTTTTTTGTCCGGGACTAATAAAATATACAATATTTTATTTAAAATTGTAAATATTTCCTGTTTTAATACTGAATTTATTGAAAAAAATTTTAAATTTAATTTTGTCGAAAAAACTTGTTTTGTTAGAAAACAAATTTAATGAAAACTTTTTCGCATCTTCAAAAACTTGAAAAAAAAGGGAAAACTTGGCAAATGGCAACGCTGGTTGCAAGACAGTGCACACCTTCATATCCAACTACGCGTTGGAGAGTCGTCACTTGCAGCTATAAAGTACCCCTTTTTAAACTCTCTCTCTCTCTCTCTGGAAAAATAATTTATTGAGGTCATATGATCCTTATATGAACTTAAAGAACATGCTTGCAACTAAAGTTTACCATTCATAGAATTCTTCAAAAATATCCAGATTACGGTCTGCACTATTGGGGTTCAATTGGTTCAATTGATTAAAGATGGATAAGGGAATAAGTGCTGAAACCGACCATTGTTCTAATTTATAGATGTACATCTGTGAAATGAGAAAGACAATGGTTTTTATACTGTAGCCTTGGAGGCAATGCAAAATTACATACATCTTGTAGACAGTCTAGCAGCGATCGTGAATTGATGCTCTTCACTATGTACAACTGAATACGGTAACTGAAGGGACCAGTCATGGTTTACATGGTCATTGTATGGCCTGATATTTTACTAAAAGTTAATACCTATACATACATAATTGATTGACAGGACCTACAGTTTAAAGTCGATTCTGAACGATAGAATATTTTGAGAATCTTTTCATAGCAATTTTTATTTACTCGCAGAGTTTTTGCCAGAAATCTGCTAAGAGGAGGTCGCGGAAGAAATATTTTTTTATGTTTCGTTTTGTTGGAGATTGAACCGTAGCCCTATGTCTAATAAGACAACACACTACCTACTAGACTACGGCGACTTTATATACCTATACATTGTGGATATTACAAAGATACAAAATGACATTCGCGTGACCTTGGATATTCTTGAATTTGACAGATACATAAGTAGGCCTAAACACCCGTGGCTATCAATAATGCCAAAAAGCGCCATGAGACACTGCTTGGAGTATTTACCATATCACTTATACCTCAAAAAGTTGATTGTAGCACAAATTCAAAATGTATCGATGTTCCTACGTCGGTATTACTGGAACAAAACACAATACGGCAGAGATGTCGAATATAAACGACTTACCAAATAACCTATGTTGGTGGTTTTTAAGGGATGGAATAGTCACAAACAAAGTGTGCTATTGTCTCCTCCACTTCATTGTCACAGCAACGACAGTGATCAATAAACTGTAGTCAAATTCTTCGGATATAACCTGGTAAGCAGAGCCACCAATTTGAGTATATTTTCTCTGCTGTATCGAATGAGACAATTAAAGCTGCTGATATTATTTTCAGTCCAGAGCAGAGATCAGCAATAAATCGTTTTTTCGCTACTCATAAGGGCTTATGAAATTTTGAATATAAGTGAGTTAACAATATTGAAATTTAACTACTCTGACTCTTTCATACTCACTACAACGTTGATTTATAAATATGAGTACAATGTGTATGAGTACAACGTTGACATCAAACTCATACCATTCGAAATATGTTTGATTCATAGGTCTACTCATTCAGATTCATAACTTTAGGAAAATACTCTTAAATGATTCGAGTGATTCGAATCATTCATCAAAATTAAGAATCTTAGTTCTTAGGCATTTACAACAAAAAAATAAGACACATAAGCAAAAAAGACAGACCAGCAAGCAGAGCAAACACAACCTTCTAGTGAGTATTTTAGTGTTCGTACGCGATTCATACTTATTTTGTGATTCTTTTAAATGTTGAGTCATAGAGAGTCGAAATCAACAACATCTAACGTGTTGTTCAGTATGAATATGATGAGTACTTCAAACTTTGAATATGAGTAGAGGTTCCATGGTATTAAAATAAGTATGAATGCGTATAAGTAACATAAATTATGAGTATGATTCGATTCTACTTATCTTTTTAAATAGGCTGCCCTCCAAAATGTTAGTTGCTTTGTGTTTGAACAAAGTATAGTGTTTCATAATGCCGCTGTACAAAATATATACAATGTACTCTATTTCAAAAGGTCGTCAATGTGTATTTTTAACGCAGTCAAAAAGCAATCAGGCATCGGACTTATAGTTGATGCATTGTTTCATTACTTTGCATATCTACATAGTTTATATACAGTAGTAGAACTGCATACAAACTTTGTATTGATACATTTTGGAAGACAGCCACACTCATTGCTGATCTCTGGTGCATACAGCCGCCAATTTCAGTATATCTTCTCTATTGTATCGAAATAGGCAATTAAAGCTGCTGATATAATTTTTGATTCACATAAATATCAAGCTGTGAGCCTACTATGAATGGATTAAAAGAATTTGAACACCTGCACCTGTTTGATCTTCAAATCCTGACGATAAATTGAGTATTTTTTAGTAAGACTGCTTGGTAAAGTTATGTTATTTTTAACGTTACTATTAAATAGCAACCCTCGTATATAAGCGTTTATATGGATTTTTTAATGCCGGCCATAATTTGTGTGAATAACATTAAAATTAACGCAAATAATTACTACTTAAGCGGTGTATAATTATCAAATAAAAAGAGTTGTGTTTGGCTATTAAACTCGTTTTTAATTGTGTGGTTTTTATTACGCGCACACAAAACTTTTTGGTGGAATTCCAATTTCATAAAAGAATTTTCATAATTTTCCAGAATAGATTACAAGCTCTTGGAATTAAACGCACACGTAAACTGGGAAAAGGAGGAGGCGAAAAATAAGTTGAAGTTTATAAAGTCAGGCAGGCAGGCAGGCAAGCAGGCAAGTCTTTTGCATTTCCATTTAAACGAGTACACGACAATTACGGGTATTTGCCAGCAATCAACATTCTTTTGTAAAAATACTTTGAAGATGATGTTGATGATAATAATTTCGGATTAAAATGATTTACAATACGTTGGAATGCCATTATAATCATTAATTTAATACCAACTACCAGTTGGATGGAGAAAGTTCATCTCCCATACACTTGACTCATTGCCATAACGAGAAGGGAAGCGGATGGCATGAAGACGAGCATCGTATCGCGTGCCAATGTTTAAATGGAATTTGCCATCGTCAAATACAATACCAACAAGATTTGATATTTTTTTGTCTTTTTTTTTCTATTTCTTGTATGAGTATTATTATTATTAAATGATAGACAGACTTTATTAATACAAGAAGACCTAGATAGCAGCTGCTAGAAAAGAAGGAGGAAGTAGAGAGAGAGAGAGAGAGAGTTTATTAAAATGAATATGATATATTGACTTTAAATGACAATCGAGTTTTTGTTGCTACTGCTGCTGTTGGTGTTTGTCAAGACTTATCAAATGAAGTAAAAATTAATTCCAAAGCCAAGAAATTGCTGATAAAAACGTTGCAAACGCTTGCTATACTGTCATGATATTTTTGGTTTTCTTTCCGTAATTATTAATAGAGATGACGAATGACAATCGGTATAGTATGGCAAGCGTATTAACAAGGTATTCATGTCAAATGTCAAAATTTGCTGTCAACACATTCATAAGATTACAGTTATTAGCATATTAATCATATTGTATGTATATGAGCAAAGAAGTGCGTATAAAAGCCCCTATTGAGTTATGTATGTTTCATCCTGTTTGTTATTTTCGTCTCTTTGATTTGAGATTTTTTGTTTTTCCTTTTCCATTGAAAATCTCCATAAAATATCAGTAAAAATCAACAATTTATTGTTGTAATTAGTATTAGGGTTGTAATTTAAATGTCAAAAGCGAAAGCCAGTCCCAGTGTTGTTATTGTTTTGAAAACCATTTAAGTTACGCTAATTTGTTGTAGTTGTTTAATTTAAATATTCCAACAACGAAACCAAATGTTAAACGGTCTGTAAAAAGGGTTGACCCCCTTTTAATTTCAATGGGCAGACGGCAGTTATTTAAAGGAATGCATTTATAAACTCATGCGACTTTTACAAAATTTTGAGTACATATTAGTTATGGTAAGTTATGGAACACATACATAACATAATTTGTCCACTTGAACAACGATAAAATCTCCAGCCATCTCTCAAGTTCCTCTGATCATTGCATACATACATACATTGCATACATATACATACAATGCCAATCGGGAAATCCCGAACCTCGAAATCCCGGGATTTTTGGGATTCACAAATCTCGAATCCCGGGATTTTTTAAAACTTGTCCCGGGGTTTTTCGGGATTGTGAATTGATATGTACTTTGACCTTGTAAAAGGTTCTGAAAACAAAATTCTATATCACTCGACTTCGATAATAGCATCTTAGATGAGGAGAACCCTACTTCCATTACTAAAAAGTTATTTGGTGCCATCGAAGAATGCAAAAGCCCTATAAAATCAATTAAGAGGGTTACTGATTTAGATACTCAACTGGCCCAAGAAATAAATTTATTTACATCAGGAGGAAGTAGAGGTGAATATTTACAAGCTGCATATAGCTATCTTGGAACTATTTTACCAACAAGTGTTGATTGCGAGAAGTGTTTTTTAACGGCAGAGTATGTTGATAACAAAATTCGTTCAAGGCTATCAGATCACATGTTATATGCTTTAATCTTTTTAAAAAATTATTTAAAACAATAATATACTTATTTTGGAATCCAAATAATTTTCTTAAAACTAATGCATTTGCATATGTATGAATAATTTTTAATTTTTGTTAATTTACCCTTTATTGTTTTGTTTTTTATATATTTTATTTTTATAGACATATAATTCTGATATAATTGGAATATAAATGAAATTGTTAACAAAATATGCTTTTTTCTTTTTTATCATTAAGAGAAAATCGCGAAATCCCTTGATTTTTCGATCCCGAATTATCCCGGGATTTCGGGATCGGGATTACGAAATCCCGAATCCCGGGATTTTTAAAAATCGATCCCGTTTGGCATCCCTAATACATACGTACAAAATTGGTCATTACAACCCTTTAGTTAGGATTACGACCTAGTTTCTCACACCACTTATGTTGTGTGTGTTAACTTTATCCATAACTGGCGGGACCTACAATTTAAAGTAGACTCCGAACGACAGATTTTTGATAAAATTTTCATGGCAATTTATTTATTCTCAAAGTTTTTGACAGAAATCTGCTGGTAGGGAATCGCCGAAAAAGTATTTTTTCATATTTCCTTTCCTTGGAGATGTCTGGCCTGCGGTTTGAACTGTGGCCTCGCGTCTAATAAGCCAATACACTACCTACTAGACTACGGCAACTTCTTATGGAACAGCTTCTATCAAAATTATGTTCACCGGATTGCAAGATGATGCATTATCTATATCTTCTGGTTCCTTTATGGAACATAAGGCCGACATAAAGCGCCGAGGACAACTTCTTTTGCTTACTTTATTTTCATTTCATCAATCAAATTCTGCCAGGTGCTATGATAGTACAGTCGTTATCTTTGGTTGATTAGAATAAATACCCTCCGCGAAAAGGTATTGGGTTATTGTACACCCCATTATATATGTTTTGCTGCTAAACAATTCTGTTTTTATTGACAAAACAAAAACCTTTGACAATCGATTTTCACAAGCTTGGATGCTCTCCGATGATCTAGTTAGCCTAGTGTGTGACAAGTTGTGTGAGTTAATTTTATATGTAAGTGGCGGGACCTACAGTTTAAAAGTCGACTCCGAACTACAGATTTTTGAGAAACTTTTCATGGCAATTTTATTTGCTCTCAGAGTTTTAGCCAGAAATCTGCTGAGAGGAAGTCGCCGAACAAATATTTTTTTCCTTTCCTTGGAGATGTCTGGCTGGGTTTTGAACTGTGGCCTCACGTCTAATAAGCCAACACACTACCTACTAGCCTATGGCCACTTCTTTGGAACAGCTTCTATTAAAATTATGTTTACCGAATTGCAGGCCGACGTAAGTCGCCGCGAACATCTTTTGTCGTTTACTTTATTTTAATTTCATTCATCAAGTTCTACCAGTTAAGCACGTGTTTGATCTGCTATAGCAGGTACTATGATAATAGAGTTGTTATCTTTGGTTGAATAGAAAACATTGTGATTACTCACAATAGAAAAAAGAAAGTGAAAATTATTACTAAAGAGCTAATCTCAAAAAAAGTGGCGTGGGTATATACACTTTCTGTTATAAACTATCTTTCCTGTATTGCAACACAGTGCCCTATATGAATAGGTGTCATCACCTGAGTGCTGACCTAAAAAAAAGCTTCTTTTCAAAAAAAAATTGCTATTGGCAGCAACGAGTTCGAGAATCTGAATTATTGCATCACAACCTGTCCTCTGGAGCTTGAATCGAGTCAATATCTATTGGAGTGCCTTGTCGTTGTCTTGTTGTAACAGTCTTTTTTCCTTACTAGTCTAAGATGACCTTTTGTAGGCAATTGATTCCTTCAAAAGGTCAGTATAGAACCGAATAAAGGTCATAAAGGATAATTCCCTGTCAGTCCCATCAAACATAAAATAAATCTTCTTAATATCTTCGTGTCAGTATCATCCGATAATTTCATTCCTTTAACAAACTGCACTAAATATTGCAAAAATCTTAAACGAACAACGCCTTACGATGGTGACAACTGTAATTAGTAGCAGAGTTTATAAGGCGGATATTATTACTCCCACAGGTGTTGACTGACGGCTTGACTAGCGTTTGCCCCTTTTTTTCAACAACAAACAATTCGGAATGTTTTTTTTTTCGTCTTTTTTTCTTTAAAAGGTTTACGTTTTTTTACGATTTCGTTTCCATTTTAAATGGACGTGAAAATATGTTTGTTTTGTTGCACAAATATTTTCGAAAAAAAAAATTGTTTCAATAACAATAAATTTTCTTTTTTTTTCTGTTCCTACGTTTTTGGTTGCCATTTTCATAACACAATCCTTTTGGAATTGTATTGAAGAATAAAAGAAATGTGCGCAACTAATTTTCATTCACTTTTTATGCAAATTTCCACCAAAAAAAAAATCTTTTTTTTTTCCTTTTCCTACTTTTTTTAACGTAATTTTAACACATTTTCCTTAATAATCTGAAAAGCTGGCAGAATAATATAGAAAACAGGTGGTGGCGCGGGGGTTTTATAATATTTTTTCTTTCTTTCTTTGTGCCATCACATCCTGGTGGTTGTTTAATGGTTGTTATACTGAGGTGTGAAACTTATTTTTATGGTTCTTAATATTTAACGTTCTTTCTTTCCTTTCCTTTCCTCTTCCTTTTCCTTTTTTCCAATTTTTTAAAAGAATTTTTTTTTTTGGAAAATAAAAAGAAATTTGCATTTCATTTGTAGTAGCAGCGTAATTTTTATTGTTTTGGGTTGAGTTTGCCTCTTTATTTTTTTTGTTGTTGTTGTAAAATGTTATAACAATAAGTAAAAAGGAATTAAAAATTGGTCTGTTATAAATTACAAGAAAAGAAATGTTAAATTTTCATTTAATTTGTTCCACTTTGAAAACATTTGTAAAGACATTCGAAATAAATCGCCTGGAAATGTTTTAAAGAAAGAATGTCTGTTCACTTTTTAATTAGACTTGTGAACACAAAAAGACATTGAAAAATGATATTAAAATTGTAATACATTCTCCAACTCAATTTAACTGATCGTATAACGATTTTGTGGAGTGGGTAGGGTAGAGCTGCAATTTATCCTTTCTTTTATCTTTTTCATGATTTAGTATTCGGCATATGTATTATGAAGTCGCCGTAGTCTAGTAGGTAGTGTGTTGGCTTATTAGACGTAAAGCCAGGGTTCGAGCCCCAGGCCAGACATCAAAACAAAATACAAAAAGTATTTCTTCGGCGATTTCCTCTCAGCAGATTTCTGGCAAAAACTCTGAGAGTAAATAAAATTGCCATGAAAAGTTTCTCAAAAAAAAAAATCTGTCGTTCGGAGTCGACTTTAAACTGTAGGTCCCGCTACTTATGTATAAAATTAACACACACAACATAAGTGGTGTGAGAAACTAGGTCAATAATCCTGACTGAAGGGTTGTAATGACCAATTATGTATGTATGCATATGCATTAATGATGTCGTTTAGTAGGTAGACCAGAGTTCAAAACCCAGGTCAGGCAATATGAAAAATATTTCATAGATGACTTCCTCTCAGTAGCAGATTTATGGCAAAAACTCGCAGAGTAATTAAATTGTCATGAAAATTTTTTTCAAAAATCTGTCATTCGGAGTCGATTTTAAACTGCAGATCCCCATCACTCATGTAAAAAATTAACTCACCCAACATAAGTGGTGTGAGAAGCTAGGTCTGAATCCTGACTGAAAAATTTATGTTTATACCAGGTTATTATACTACATTGTAATGACAAATTCAGACTAACACGTTCGGCTTTCCCACAATCACTTCTAATTGCAACAAGTCCCATATCTAGTAATTATGTTAACGAGTTAGACAAGAGCTTCATTGTTTAAAAAAATTTTTTTTTTAAATTTTAGCATTGGAAACCTGCTGCTCTAACACTCAATGAACATTTCTATGGGGTAGTGACTTTCAATGGTGGTTAAGCGTAGTGCATACACAGCAATGCTCAAATGGCCTAATCATATCTACATATAATGCTACCAGTGTTTTTAAATTCCTTTGTAATCCCAATTTCTTGCACAGTGGATCGAGAATGTTGACCATAATCATCTCATAGTGCTCTAACTAATTTAACGCATTCTTAGACTATTAAATGACCCATATTAGCAAGCGACGAACCTTTCACTAAACAAATAACATTTCAGATAAAAGATTTGATAACTGACTGCCTTACCCGACTGGTAGTTTTGTAATCACAAAATAAATAATAAAGTCGCTGTAGTCCATTAGGTACTGTATTGGCCTACTAGAAGAGAGTCCGTAGGTTCAAACCCCAGTTCTGACATTTCGAACAAAACAGCAACTTTCTCTCAGCAGCATTCTGGCAAAAACTCTAAGAGTAAATAAATCGGAGTCGACTTCAAACTGTAGGTCATGTCGATATTAACACACACAACATGGGTGGTATGAGAAAAAAAAGATTACAATCCTGACTGAAGGGTTGTAATGACCAATTAGGTAAGTAAGTAAGTGTAAAGCATAAAGCGGAAGAAGTTCTAGAACTGCCAATTCACCCTGAGAAGTGTAATATACGGCGCCGCATGCTACACGGTATTCGATACCAGGAAGCAATTGACATGCCAGTTTTGTAAGCCAATAATATCTTACTAGCTGCCAATAACATATGATTTGATTACACTAGATTATTTTTTGGAGGATAGTACGAAGAATCTAGTGTACAGAGGCAAGCAAGTCATAGTCCTAGCCCTGAAACAAAGCTGCCATTGATGAGATATCGGCTGAAATAATATAAAAAATATGCTTAAACTTAAGCTCACTTTAGGGGGAAGGAGTTGTGTAACTAAGTATTTATGAAATAATTTTTAAAACTTAAAAATGGTAAGCATTCATCACATGTAAGTATTTGTAAAGCAATTTTGTTAGCAATTGGAGTGCTGGTCTTAAAAAAAAAAAAAAAAAAAAAAAAAAAAAAAAAAAAGCAATTAGTATGAGTAATGTCAGGATTATATAGAAGAAGATCAATCCTTGTTGAAATAGAGGCTATATGATATATTTTATGGCATATCAAAATATATTTGAAATCTATAAATGAGAAATCGACAGGCTAAACGCTGGTTATGAAACAAAATAAAGCAAGGTTGGGCACACGATGCTAAATATGGATATTGGATTGTTTCTAAACCCGGGTGAAATTAACCTGGTCGGTCAGTAAAATTGTTGAGAGAACGAATTTGTACTTGACCTCAATGACTGATAAATCGATGCATGAAAATAAGTTAAATTCTATGTGCTTAGTGGGTTTAGCAAACTATAATAGCTCACAGTAAAGAATGGCAGAAAGCCATCACTGAACAAAGTTAATGTGTAGGGCATTAAATGCAATTTTGTAATATCATGGCCATTTCAATGCCTTGTGAACAGTAAATATAAGATATGCTATGCTGCTAACTTCTAAGGCTCTACTTAACACACTTTCCTTAAATATGTATAAGTCATATTTTAGAGAAAAACAAACAAACTGAAATCTACATCAACCGAAATTCTTTAAAGCCAATCCATTAATTTAAAAAATTAATTTCTTTTATAAAATTAAAATAAGATCTTTTTTAAGATTAAATTTGTGTCCATTATTTACCACAAATTTAATTTTCTTCTTTTGAAAGCAAACTTTCAAATTTGCCGTTGCTATTATTAATCTTATTAATAAACAAACAATGATTATGGATTACCTTTTAAAATTTTAAAACTCGAAACTACTCCATACACAACTACTGACTGCTGCTACACCAAAAGAAAACTTTTAATTAAAACTATACGTTGCAGACAAGACTTAGCATAACTTTAATCTCAAAGAAAAACTCACAAATACTTGAGGTTTACAGTTTGAAATCAAACTGAATGCAACAAACAGAAGAAGAAGAGGGATACGATACATTTGTGGCGGCAATTTTAATTTGAAAAAAAAGAAAGAAAAACAAAAAACGAAACGAAAACTTGAAATTTTAGTCACGTTTTTCATCAACGATTGGCAGCAGCAAGGAAAAAAAAATCAATATAAAGAGAGGAGCAGCGGGAAAATCTAATCAACTAGTGCAACTGCAATTTAAAGTCAAAAACTACAGGCAAGATGCGAACAAATAAAGAATTTGATTTGAAAAATTAATTTCAATTTAATTTCAAATCAAATTGCCAAGATTTATGCTCTCTCGGAATTGAAGGATAATTATTAATCAAAATATTGTAATCAAACCTAACAACAACAATAGCAACTGGCGTTGAATTGTATTGTATTCTACAGTGCCACGATGTTATTGCCTTGTCTATGGTGTTCTCTTAAGGTTTTTATGGGGATTTGATAAATTCTTAAGATTTATGACATCCTTTTTGCATTGTGATTGGAAGGCTTTCAATCATTTTATCAAAACAATGTGTGGTATTTAGACTCGTACATACATACGTACGTATAGAAATAAGAAAAAAATTTTCTTTTATTTCAGATTTAAAGTCATTTTTCAAATCATATTTCTTTTTTTTCTTCTGCTGTGTTATAATTTTTATTATGCTTTTAACTAAATGGCCTTCTGAGACCTTTTAGTTGTTGGTATTTTTAGTTATGTTTGCCTGTGTCATATGTTTCTTCCATCATTTCCTCTTACATATGATTCAATGTTACCCTCATATCCGGTTAGTTTGTATATGTTTATTGTCGTATATGGTAGGTATATGGTTTCATATGACAGTCTTAGGAATCATTTGTTACGCTATACCCACTTATGTCACATTATAAATGACCTCTCGTCTATTTTTTTTATCCATACATCTTGGCATTACGTCCTCTCTCTTCTGACTTTTGGTTACACTTCGTTGATATATTTTTAAGATAGAATTCCTTTCCACCCTACATTATTTTCTATACAAGTTGCTTGGCAAACGAATGGATCTTAACTGTGCATCTGTACTTGGCTTTTTGAATTTGAAAAGGGATTTGCTTCAGAATTGTTGAAAATTATGTACGTAACATTCTGGGATTCAACAGGACAAGGAATTTTCAAAATATATTGATACCCTGTTTCTGTAAGACAAATGATTTCAGAAGAACGTCAGTTTATATGGAAAAACACTGAATTTTGTCCGTGTTTTCATAAAAACAATTTGTCTTACAGAAACAGTCCCAAAGCATAGCTGCCAGATAAATAACGCATCAAATCGTCAAATATTAGAAAAAAAATCGTCAAAATCGTCAAAGACGTTCATGGAAATCGTAAAATAATCGCCACAAAATCGGCATGAAAATTAAGTCTGATGTTCGCTAGAACCGACACATTTTTCAGTGCCTTAGCTTCTTAAGAAAGTGCAAGAAATACTTTACTTCATCTGATCTTCTTGCTATTTACACCACTTATATCCGAAATAGAATGGGATACAACTTTTAGGCCGATGCCTCAACGTCTATTTTGAGACCTCTCGACCGCGTACAAGAGAGGGCGAAGTTGCTGGTTAATGACGATAGGTTATCGTACTCCATTGATTCATTGGAGCATCGTTACCATGTGGTTTGTGTTTCACTATTCTATCGATATTATAACGGATTTTGCTCGAGCGAAATAAGGGACTTGTTCCCGAAAATCATGTATTCCAACGTAACACTCGCCTTTCTCGGCGAGCACATACGTATGTGTTCGATTGGCCAGTGATTCGCACACTGCATTACAGACAAAATTCGTTCTCCAGTCGGACAATTTGTTGAACTCCCTTCGCGCAGAGCTTGTAATTTTTTTGGCTTTTAAGGGGTGAAAAAGACATAAGATACAGAAAAATCATCACTTAAATTTGCAATAGTAATAACTGCAAAGTAAATATAAAGCTTAAAGTGGCTTTTAATGTACTAAAGTAAAGAATATGATGCAAATTTTTAATTTCTAAAAATCGTCAAAATAAGGGCATAAATCGTCACATCGTCAATATAACATTTTTGGAGCAAAAAATCGTCAAAATGACAATAAATCGTCAAATCTGGCAGCTATGGCCCTAAGTCATATTCTATAGATTATATATTGGTCAGTAAATATTAATCGATCTTTAACGGAAGAGTGCCTAAGAGAAAAAAAAGGTAGTGGGTCCGTGATTTTTTTAATATGTTTTTGAATAAAAACAAAATTTCCTGATTCCAACGTTTCTTTAAATTTCTTTATTTGTTCAAATCTATAAGATCTGTCGGGCCATTTCATCAAGTTTTGATACAAGAAGTTACTACTCTGGGCTAAATTCAACGAATAGAGCGGATAAGGAAGCGATTTGTAGTCTAATTTAGGGATATTTGCAATGGAAATTGCCAAATCCGGTACTTTTTTTCAGATCATTATTAAATTGACCCAATAGTGTGTTCATTTTATCCATGAGCAATGGAATCTAGATTTTAAAATCGTCTTCAAATGACAAATTTTTGGAGAAAGTTTTCGTGGCAAATTTTTTTAACCTCAGAATATTAGCCACAACACTGCTACTTATGGGAAGTCGCCAAAGAAATATTTTTATTTTCATATTTCGTTTCGTTCGAGATGTCTAACCTGGGGTTTGAACTACGGCCTCGCGTCTAATAAGCCAACATACCACCAACTAAGCTACAGTGATTTGAAACAAGTTGATGTAATATTTTCGATTGATTGTGTAACCATCATGAAGGTAGTAGTCCATGTGGATTATACTGCGTGCATTTGAAAAATCGATTGCCATGCCTTTTTGAGTTGAAAATTCGCTTTCGCTGTGTTTGTGGTCAAGAAAACCATCTCTGCTGGAAACGTTGACCCCAGGCATCATTCAAAAAACCGGAAAAAATTAAGTATTTTTTTTCAATTACTTCGGGTGTTGAGACTGTAGTTTAATGTTCAGAACTTTAGATATCTATTAGAGGTGTGCACAAGACATATAAAATTGCACAGTATTGTATTTTTCCCAAGACCGAATATTGATTGTAGCTGCAAATATAAATAAGTGTGAAGCAAAGATAGAGTACAAAAAAACAACTGCACTCGTAAACCATTGTACAACAGTATAAAAGAGAGTTGTGTGAAGAGTGCAACAAAAAATATTGTACTCTTCATAGAGTCACAACATGCATTTTTAGTTGTTTGTTTTTGTTTTTTTAACAACAATGAATAAGAAAGCTCCGAATGTTTTGCTCTCGAGAACCGAACATCTTCGTCGACGCCACCATTGCCAGTAACTTTTTTAAACTTTTTATTTCGGGGAAAAACCTTTTTTATGAGTTTATGGCGAAAGCAAAGAATGTATAGAAACACTTATGTACACATATTTCTCAATATGGCAATACTGAAAATGTAGCTTCAGTAGTAAAATATGCTCTTACAACACAAAGCATAGTTCCGTTACTTCACAGACAAACGAGTGCTGTTGTATACATTGAATAAATGAGAAATACACATTTCAGTGCACTCGTAAAATCAAGAGCAACAGAAAAGAGTACAATACAGTATTGCATTCGGTGAAGGGTGAAGTCTTGTGCACACCTCTAATATCTATTGTGCTTGTATGTCTACAACCAAATTTAGTTGCCATAATATTTATCAAACTTAGCCTTGAGCCATTAAATAATGAACGCAAGAAAATGGGTCTATTGATGTCGACCATAAATTAAATGACGCACAATATTTTGGTGAAGTCGCCGTAGTCTAGTAGGTAGTGTGTTGGCTTATTAGACGTAAAGCCCGGGTTCGTATCCCAGGTCAGGTATCAAAAAACGAAATATGAAAAAAATACATATTTCGTCGGCGATTTCCTCTCAGCAGATTTCTGGCAAAAATTCTGAGAGTAAATAAACCTGCCATGAAAAAGTTTCTCAAAAACCTGTGGTTCGGAGTCGACGTTAAACTGTAGGTCCCGCCACTCACGTATAAAATTAACACACAAAACATAAGTCGTGTGAGAAGCTAGGCCGTAATCCTGACTGATAGGTGCCTGTTGATAGTAGCCGGTGTTATCCTTTAAGTCAAGGACAGGACCACGGACTTATTGCTCCTCTCTTTTACTTTCTCTCTTGTTTCGCATAAAGTAGAGAGGTTTTTTTTTTTATGAAACCAGCACTCAGGGGATGGCCCCTACTCGTGCAGTGCATTGTGTAGGTTTTTTAGGAAAGGTGGAAAGGGGGAAGATGCGAACGGCAAGGAAACGAGTTGCTGCTAGGTGACTATAAAATGGCCAGTGCTATACCTTCACCATTAGACAGTCTACAGCCAATCGTTCCCAAGAAGCCCGCAGTTTCTCAAACCACTTATGTTGTGTGTGTTAATTTTATACATAATTGGCGGGACCTACAGTTTAAAGTCGACTCCGAATGACAGAGTTTTTGAGAAACTGAGAAGAAATCGCCGAAAAAATACTTTTTGTATTTTTTTATTTTTTGATGTCTGGCCTGGGACTCGAACCCTGGCTTTTACGACTAATAAGTCAGCACACTACCTACTAGACCACGGCGACCCCTCAAAGTAGAAATGTTATGTTTTTGTTCGTTGTTTTAATATTCCTCATGTCTAAAGAGGACTATTTTTTAATGCAGAAAGGCTTTTGAGGTACGGTGAATAAATAGGTAGCCCGTTACTATGATTTCGTTACTATGATTTTTGAAGTCGCCGTAGTCTAGTAGGTAGTGTGTTGGCTTATTAAACGTAAAGCCAGTGTTCGAGCCCCAGGTCAGACATCAAAACGAAAATATGAAAATATTTCTTCGGCGATTTCCTCTCAGCAGATTTCTGGCAAAAACTCTGAGTGTAAATAAAATTGCCATGAAAAGTTTCTCAAAAAATCTGTCGTTCGGAGTCGACTTTAAAAACTGTAGGTCCCGCCACTTATGTATAAAATTAACACACACAACATAAGTGGTGTGAGAAACTAGGTCAATAATCCTGACTGAAGGGTTGTAATGACCAATTATGTATGTATGTATGTTACTATGATTTTCATTCGTAGGCTATTAAGTTTAATGTGATATCGTTGGAAATATCAACTCCTCTATATATAAGTATGTTCGGATCTACTACCAGCATGGAGTAAAACCAGTACCTTGAATTTCCTACAAAATTGGTGTTCCGAATAGAAAATAAAAAAGGGAGTATCAACCATAAGAAATAAATTAAGAGGGGTAAGAATAAGCTTAAAACGTAACAATGTTACACAAAAAGTTTTCGTTGTCAATAAAGTTTTCTTATTTTAATAGAAACTAAAGAAAGTAGTGTTCAAAGCAGTCGCTTTAACTTATAAATTCCTACACTCCATATTTATGTTTTACACTTCCAAGTCAATTTCAACATTAATTCTTATTTATTGTTGCAGAACATTAGTTTCATGCCACTTTTATGTGTCCTTCTTAAGGATTAACCCTTTTTGCCATTGCCCTTGAAAAAACAACAAGGCAACGGAAATTATCTCAACACTTGCTAAGACGCTAATAGGTTAGTATTGCACGCGTCTATCACTCCTACTATAACATCATTGGTGGGGATGGAGGTGGGGGTGTGTTGGTATTATAGCATAAAATTTATGAATTTCTTATTTCAAGTTGTCATATTTCATAAGAAAATGCTAATTTGTAGCCTTAAACCCTTTTCTCTATTCGCCTGCCGCAATGCCATGTGCCTGCTCGAAATGCATTCATTCAAGTGTTTTTGGTTTGGTTTTTGTTTCGTTTTTAAGATTAATACGTTCATTATTCATTGGAATTACTTGAGGGAATCGAGTGTATTCCTCTTCTATTCTCTTTGGTTGGTTTTCCAGTTTAATTAAAAGTATCGTATCTGCTGTGTTGTGTTGTGTTGTTGTAGTCAATTTAATAAATAAATTTGATGACATCAAGCTAGAAATGTGCTAATTGTATACGACATTTATTTATTGTGCTGCCACACCAACTGACATGCTAATAAAGAGTAGAAACTTTTTAATTTACACAAGAATTTATTCGTTTTTTATTTTGTATTGCTTGAACAGCTTTAACTAAATTGTGTGACATTTTGGTTGCGAGTAGTATGACAACAATTAGTTTTGAGACACAGATACCGTGATAAATACTTTTATGATAATAGTTTACAGCTCGATTGATAATTCACTGGTAACTACATTGATTGAAATTGCCAAATAACAGTTACTAATAATGTCGTTCTTTCAAAATTGTTACATACTCAAATTTATTTCATTTTATTTTGAGCGAGGCAGAATTACTATTAGATGATGCTGATTATTTACTTTTGTCTTTTATACATGAACTTTCTGTGAAACTTAATTGTCAAACTTTATATAAAAAAAATTACATTAAAAATAATAACATTGCTGATACCACTTTGATTTTGTTTAGTAGTCTTTTCGTAGTATGTATCTAGTTGTCTCTTTCTTACGACTTAATAAAATACGTTATTGTCATTATCGGAATACTGTGAACACAATCACTGTTTTAAAGAACAGTGATTACCAAATCACGTTCACTGAGAACAACGTTCTTCAAAAGTCACTGGATCGCACATCTCTACCTTACAGGCTGAAATAATGTCATTTAAAATTGCCGCCATACAAACTCAGTATCACAGTGTATTGTAGGGTGATGTAAACACATTAACTGACAGTAAAGCGGCCATTAGATTAGATTAGATTAGTGTGTACACCACATCTAAGATTGCTTAAGAATATCGGGTGTCTCTCGAGGAGATAGCGAGACACGAATAGCGAGACTCTCATTTGGGTTCCTGGTTATCGAAAGTAACAACAAGGCTGACGCATTTGCCAAAGCTGGCAACATAGAAAATTCAAATTACTTTCTACATGGAATAGGACCTCTTCTATAAAGAGGCAAACAAATGATTCCTCACAAAAATTCCATTCATTGGCAAAAGTAAAATGGGATAATATGCCCACTTGTAGAAACACCAAACAGATCTGGCAAGACATGGTCATACATGTCCAGAACAGTATATGCATTAAACCTAACAAGATTCCATCTGAGAAACTTTATAGCAGTCATAACGGGAGACGCTCCTCTACAGAGAGGCAAACAAATGGCCTTTCACAAAAACTCTATTCATTGGGAAATGTAATGGGATGGGATAATGAATCCACTTGTAGAAATACCAGACAGTTTCCGCGCTACATGGATATATGCCTTACAGAATATGCACTTAATCTATCAACATTCAATCTGAGAAACTTCATAGCAGTTATAACGAGGCACTGGTATCTAAATGCTCACGATAAGAGGCTGGCAATACCTCATAATGAGTGCTACAGAAGCTGCAATGACGAGGAAGAAGAGGATATTGAGAACATCTTCTCTATCATTGTATGGCGCTTGAGAACCTGAAAAGTAAAATTCTTGGACATCCAGAACTTAGTGACAGAACATGTACAGCAAAAGGCTTGACATGGTTGGGATGCTCAGGATGAATGGGAGATACCATCCAGGAGCTATAATTATATGGCGGCATAGGTAATTTGTGGTGTGGTCTACTGTTAGTGTGTTGGCTTATTAGACGCAAGGCCACGGTTCAAACCCAGGGTCAGATAACTGCAACAGAACGAAATATGAAAACATACTTCTTCGGTGACTTCTTCTCAGCAGGCAAAAACTCTGATAGTAAATAAAAAATTGTTTGGAAAAGTTTGTCAAGAATCTGTAGTTCGCAGTCGAGTGTAAACTGTAGGTCCCGCCACTCATGTATAAAATAAACCCACACAACTTAAGTGAGGTGTGAAGCAAGGTTGTAATCCTGACTGAAGGGTTGTAATGATCAATTATGTATGTATGTATGTGTATATGTACATATGTGTGTGTATGTATGTATATATGTACATATGTGTGTATGTATATATGTATATATATGTGTGCATATGTATATATGTGATTTCGGTGTTACCACGGGACCTTACAGGATTCAAGTAAGCTGTTACTCCGCAGCCAATTTAATCTAACTTAACTTAAAGAAGAAGCTAGGTTGCAATGCTAACTAAAGGATTGTAATGACTAATTACATAAGTAAGCAGAAACTGTCTGTTCTACATACATACTATCTTCGACTTATTTTATGAAAAAGTTTGACTTGTCGGTTGAACCTGATAATGTGATAAACTTTGCCAAAGCGATGAACACATGCCTAAACATGTGGCAATATTTTTCATGTCTTTGATGTGTAAATTGAAAAAAATTTTAATTTAATTATTTTTATTAATATTCTCAGATAATAATAATTCTTTGATAAGTAAGTCTTGGCCTGAGTTTTTTTGGTTGTAAAGTAATTATTCTAAGGCCTATTGATAAGCCTTTAAAAAATTTGACTAAATAATTTAATTTTCTAAACATTTTACACCTCATCGTAATAACTATTTGCTGTAATATAAGTATGTTTTGTTTTTGTTTTTTATAATAGAATAATAAAAGCAAAGTTTTATCAAATGTTTGTATAGACATTCTGTCGTTTATTTATTTATTTTTTTTTTGTTTTGATAAAACAAAAACTTTAAATAGAAAAAATAATTGTGTTTCGTGTTTGCTTTTCAATAAAATTGGGAAATGACAACATTATTCAGTCAGTGATTTTTACTTAATAAAAACACAAAATCCATTTACTTTTGTTTAAATAACTATAATTAAATTCTAGTTGTTTTTTTTTATTGTATTTATTGTGTTTTGATTTTATTTAGTTAATTGTTACAGGTGCTATCGTAAAAAATAAACAAATAAAACAGAAATAAAAAAATATTTTAAAATACAATGCAAAGTGACATCATGCCACCAATCATTCTCTTGGCTTGATGAGGGAAAGTGAATAAAAAAACAAAAACAAAAGAGTCATAAAACACACTGACCACGACAGTAAAATATTTGAAATTATTAAAAATAAATTATTATAATAAACCAAAAAAAAATAATTTAAAACAACAGAGACAATAGAAACATAAAAAAACATGGAAAATATTTTAATTTTCTTTCCATTTTTTGCATTTGAACTTTCACTTTTTCACGTTTTTCCTTCTTTTTTCGTTTTATTTTTACTTGTACACCATTTCCAAGAAGACAATTACCATTGCTTGAGATGATAATGCCGTAGTTACAGTACAATTTTGAATATCATTCATTTTTTTCGGGTATTAGTTGTTGGTTTGTTAGTAGAATTCTTCATAGAATTCTGGGCCTTTTGTCAGAAGGCTCTTCTACAGGCAGCACAATGCACATGCAATTGCTCACGACTGGGTACCGATATTAAAGGATCATGTGAGTATGTCGTGATTTCAACATCATCGTCAGCAAATACCATTTCCAAAATATCTTTAACACGCAGCCAATCGAGACGATCAATGCCACAACCCAAGCGTGGTATGGCTAAGCGTTTAACGCCATGTTGACGCTAGAATAAAACAATTATTTTTGTTATTCATTAATCTTCCACTCTCTCTCTCTCTCTCCTTCCATTTCCGCATTACTCACCATATGATCTCGTGCCGCTGTCAGTGCATAAAACAACGCTATGTAAGTACATCTTTCGTGATTACGTTCTTTCGTCACGAGATTGTAAATGTAACGTTTTTTCTCCTTTAAAACCGCCACATTGCCGGTATGTTTGTATTGCCGCAAATACTCATTGCTGGGACCATATTTACAATTGAACGCCACGCCAATGCCATTACACATGGCAAAGTCTGCACTGATAGAGTGCACAACGGAACAGTTCTCGGGTGCTGTAATATTATGACCACGTTGCTCTACTATACGGCATTTAGGAGTTTCAATCTGCATTAGGAAGGAAGGAAGGAAATTCAAATTAAAATAAGAAACAAAAGTATATCGATAGGGCCTCAGAGTGCGCTCATTCTGTTTACCTTTGGTGGTTGATAATTGCAAATCATAATTTCTGTATTGTATTCTTTGGCAAATACACGTAAAATGATTTCTTTAATACGTGACCATTTTAAATCATCACTGCCACAACAAATACGTGGCATGGCCACCTTATAATCATTGTGATTTCGCTGAAATACAGAAAAATTAAATGTTTTAATAAAATTTAATCACATAACATCAATGCTCTTTACAGCTCTTCAGTCAGGATTACGACCTAGCTTCTCACAACGTCTATGCTACGAGTATGTGTGTTAATTTTATCCAAGTGGCGCATCCTACAATTTAAAGTCGATTCGGAACATCAAATTTTTCAGAAACTTTTCATAACAATTCTTAATTACTTTCAGAGTTTTTGCCAGAAGACTGCTGAGAGGAAGTCGGCTATGAAATATTTTTTCATATTTCGTTTTGTTCGAGATGTCTCAATCGGGGGTTGAACCAAGGACTCTATTCTGCTAAGCCAATACACAAACCATTGGACTATGGCAACTTCTAATGTTGGAAACTGATGCAAAAGAACTTTTTTCAATCATGCAAGGCAATCAATACACATTTAAAGCCGTGTATTTGAAAAAAACTTGGCCTTCTTCTGCTTTTGCTGCTGTTTGATCTATGGTGTATTATTATGGATCAACATCTCGTCCATGGAAACAAAGCGTTTTTGTGCCGTGTTCCTATTGCGGTTGAACAAAGATAAACATTCACGCTAAAACGCTGCATACTTAAGTAATTATGCAAAATTAAAAAACCATATGTGAAGTACCCATGGTTTTCTAGTTTACACAATCTCTCGAACTTTCCATTTCCGATAGACTAACACCGTAGCGTGTATATTTGCAAGTGCGACCAGTTCCTTTTATTCCATAGAATACAACAGTAATTCCAGAACACTGGGACATTTCTGAGCTTTTACGACCTCAACGAAATTCACCACACACTTTTTACCATTAGACTTGATGGAGCAGAGTGCCGAGAGTTATTCTGCTAGTAGTACTAAGCAGTGATGCCACTAAAAAATTTCTTCTAACCAACATTTGTGAAAAAAATCACCAAATTTTAATTCACTTTCTTTTTTTCAATTGATCATGTTCACAATTGCATTTTTTTGACAAGAAAAAGAGTCACCAAAACAAGAAAAATCTACACATTTCCACATTGATGAAGAAAAATAACCAATTTTGATTAGAAATAACCGAATACGGCAACACTGGCACTGAGTGAATTACACTGACTTTATTTTTTTCCACTTTTTTTTGCTACAATAACGTGTTTGTCTGCTGGCAATCACTGTCAAACAAAAAACTAAATGACGCAAAAACTAAATGACCGACAGGTTGAAAAAAGTTACACGAAGGGTAATTCATACAGCCAACGACTTGTTAACCCGACTCGGCCTTACGTAAATCTTTATAAGCGATATTTGCAGGTGGTTTCATCTAGTCCTGGTGATCCTTAAGCGACATTATTCTTTTTCTACGTTTTCCGTTCTAAGAAAAAACATGAAACAATGGAATATCTACACGCCGTATGTACCGATCTAATCAACTCAAATATTTAAAATTACTTTCCTAATCGACTCGCATAATTATGATAATTTTTCGAAATGTGGTTCCCTCAGGTGGATACATGCACACATAATTGGTCATTACAATCCTTATGTCAGGATTACGGCCTGGCTTCTCACACCACTTATGTTGTGCTAATTATAGTGACGGGACTTACAGTTTAAAGTCGACTCCGAACGACAGATTTTTGAGAAACTTCTTCATGGCAAAGTTTTAGTCAGAAATCTGTTGAGAGGAAGTCGCCGAAGAAATATTTTTTTATATTTCCTTCTGTTGGAGTTGTCTGACCTTGAGTTTGAACCGTGGCCTCATGTCTTATAAGCAGCCATCCCAGTACCTACTACACTACGGCGACCACAAGTTACCTATTCCACCTTATAATTACAGCTCGTGGTTGGTATCTCTCAGCCCTCCCGAGAGTCTTATGAATGTGGTGATTTTTTTCTCAAATAGTCTTTGGCTGGACATGTTTTGTTACTAAGTTCCGGGTGTACAAGAATTCTACTATACTTCTCAGCGCCGGACAATGATAGAGGCTATGTTCTGGGGTCTTCTCTTCTTCCTCGTCGTTGCAGTTTCTGCAGAACTCATTTTGAGGTATTTCCAGCCTCCTAACGTTAGCACTCAGAGACCAATGTCTGTCTCTGTGAAAATGCTTAGATGCTGTGAAAATGCTTAGATGGAATCTTGATAGGTTGAATGCATATTCTGTTCTGCATGTACCCATATCGGATCAGATCTGTTTGGTGTTTCTACAAGTGGGCTTATTATCCCATTACCTTTACCAATGAATAGAGTTTTTGTGAGCGACCATTTATTTCTGTAGAGGAGCATCTATTCCATGCAGGAAATAATTGGAATTGTGCATGGTGCCAGTTTTGGCAAGTGCGTCAGCTTTGTTGTTATCTTCGATAACCCTGTGAGCAGGAATATAAATGAGGTTCTTGCACCAACGCCGACTTCCTCTCAGCAGATTTCTGGCAAAAACTCTGAGAGTAAATAAAATTGCCATGAAAAGTTTCACAAAAATCTGTCGTTCGGATTCGACTTTAAACTGTAGGTCCCGCCACTCACGTTTAAAATTAACACACACAACATGAGTGGTGTTGAGAAGCTAGGCCGTAATCCTGACTGAAGGATTGTAATGGCCAATTATGTATGTATTAAGACATACTCTGACACTAGGTTCGCATGGCGACGATTTTAATTGGCATTATTTCAGCCTAGAAGGTTATTTTTCTGTACAATTCAATAAAGGAAAGGTTAGAAGAAAATCTAGTAATAAAATCCTATTGAAAAAGGAGTTCAAACATGTAAGAACCTGTATATTGAACGAACCACTACGGTCATGAGATGAATTTGTTGAATTTGTTTTCTTTTTTTTGGTTATTCTCCCATGTTAATTGTTTTTCCCACATATAATTCGTCGAAAATTTATTTTATGATTTCAATTTACATAAAAATGTGCAACAATTATGAGAACTAAAAAATCATATTTTTACAAAAAAAAAAAAAAAAAAAATAACAATCACTTCACATCTCAAATTAATTGAAAAGTTTGTAAATTCCTCAACTCAATTTTGTTTTAAAGCATTTTCTATATTTCTCTACACATTAATTAAGGAAAATTATGCAAAAAACTGTAAATCAAGCCATAAAATATGGTGAAGAGATGGTAAAAAAACAATTGCAAAATTTCACTTACCATGTGCTGTCTCATGCATATTAAAGCCGATTCGACATTTTCGTACGAGCTCTTGTAAAACATTGAATCTTTGGTCACAAGCGAATAAATAAAGCGGGCATTGTCTTCGAGTACCGCTACATTGCCGCTGCATATATGACGACGGCTTAGTTCATCGTGTTGGCCAAATATAATGCCAAACTTCCATGCCAATTTGCCTTTTTCTTCATAGAAATTCGCATTAGTGGTGTAGGCCAGTGAATATGTTTGCGGTACGTGAAATAAATCGGCTTTCACTTCGGTCAATCGAAAAGCCGTCATTATTTTTGCATTTCACACGTTTCAAATCAGGTGTAAAAAGTTTTTTTGTTTTTGTTTCGAGGAAAGAAACGTCAGAATACGAAATTGGTTTGTGACACTGCGAAATTAAAAAAAATGATTCACAAATGACTTGAGGTTTTTGCACTTCTTGTTTTCTTTCTTTCTTCTGCCTTCTTCAGTTTTCTTTTCTTTTCTACTTAATCAGCTTAAGTTGGGCGTTTAAAATGTGAGCTTGAATTTATTTTATTTCCTTTTTTCTTTTTCTTTGTTGTTAATATTTAAGTTAAGTTTTTCAACTCTTCTGGCAAAGTGCTCCAGTTGCTTCCGAAAGAAGTTGATGTCTTGTACTGTACTGGTGTTCTGTAAAGACAAGAGAAGAGAAAACGAAAAATCAATTGAAATTCTAGAAATGAGGGTTCGAAATCGAAAAAATAATTTTTTTATAAATTTAGTTTCTATTTTGTTTTGATGAGTAAACATGGACCATCAGTTTTCTGGTTTTGGGTCAAATGAATTTGGGTCATCAATACAACACTGCACAGTTTCGAAACTGTTGTTCTCACACTAAAGCCTTAATAGACGCTCTGTGTTTTGTTTTTTTGTGATTTTTTTTTGTGATCAACTTTTTTTGCCGACATCGTTTGCTAATTACATTAAAATTACTGTATATATGGGTCAGTTAGCTTTGACTGTATTTGATCGTTGATATAATTGAGGTCTTTAAGACTTTGGTTTAATTCCTAACATATTTCGCCATGTACAGTTTTAAAAATTTAAAAAGCAGTGGAGAAACTAGCCAGCCTTACGCGATGCTCTACTTTGAAGCTCACTGATGTCTAATGCATCATCTCATATCTATCGGAATAGTTGAATAGTTGTTAAATCAAGTCAAAAGGTTTCTCGTAATCAACAAAGGTATCATATATTGAGTAAAATTGATTCAATGCTTAGGTCAGGTTAGGTGTAGGACCTTGAAGAACATCGTACCACTTAGGCCAGCGTTTAGCACCAAAGAGATACCAAAATTAATATCCAAATGGGGATCAAACATTCTCTAAACGGAACCAAAATAAAATCTTGATATTGCAGCATCCATTCTATTGGAGATAGGATGTCAAGGATGTCAATAAATGAGAGGAACTGGGCACTCGTGTATGAATTGAAAACTTCCTCTTTTTAAGCCCACAGCTCCTTGCAGAAGTCATTCGAAAAAATGTCAATTCTTTCAGCATGTCAATCAATAGGACAGAGGCACGTGAAAATCCCTATTGCGTGATGGAAGTGCTCTTCCTGTCTAAGTTCAAAATAAGTTCTGTGCAATATTACACATACTTTTCCGCTGCCAACGAGATTGACCTTCTCTGTAAAACGAACGGGTAATATCTAGTTTTATACAGGCAACAGGAATACCTACTTCCAACATATTGACCTTCCCTGTAAAACGAACGAATAATCAGTTTTATACACTCCTTACAGGCTCTGACCAGTTCATCGGGATTGCAATTCCCAACATTATCCCTATGAAATCCTCGGCAGGGACGAGCATAGGCGTCGAAAGACGTTCGTTAGGGTTTTAATCGCAGCATTGGTTCAACAAGTAAATTAAAAGATTGAACATCTCGGCACTTAACAAGCATTGTACCCCATTCAAAATGGCCAAAATGACATCTACTGCAGAGGTCAAGCATCCTATAAGAAAGTTGAAATATCAGAACATTTAATAAGTATACTACAGGCCACCAGCCTGTTTAGCATATTCGATACTTTGAACGATTAATATCCTCTAGGTATTGATGTGATCTATAAATGATGATCTACTGCAATTTTTGGCAAATCGTTGCCGGCAGACAGATTATCTTATCAATACAACATACACCACTTATGTTGACTTATGAGAAACTAGGTCGTAATCTTGACTGAATGGTTGTAATGACCGGTTTCCTATTTTTTAAAATACGAAAACTGGTGAGAAACTTTCTACTTTTCTTTGTAAAGTAGAATTCATTGAAAAATATGGTAACCCTATTATTTTAGAACTTTCTATAGTAGCTGATCTGCATTACTGTAAAAACTTGGTTGATAAAATGGAAACAAAACAAGGAAATGCTAGGGAGTAAGGAATGCTATCAAGTTTCCAACTTCAAAATTGAGCATTTATTAAGCTTTGTAGACAACTTCGCCGTACAGCGAGACTCAAGTGTTTTAGAGTTTTCGTATTAAGAGTATAAGGCAATACAATGCAGTATCATGTACAAATTTAATTGAATATTTTGTATAAATACAGAGAGACACAGGGAGAAAGAGAGGATATAAAAAGAATTTCAAATTTGTCAAGACAATTCTTATACATTTTAAACCAAAAACACAATTCAGTAGCTGGCTGCTGTTTTATTTCATAAAATATTAATACGCCTCTCGCTCTTTCTATCTCTCTCACGCTCACTGTACTCAAGAAGAAAACCAAACAGAACTTAATGAAGTTGAATAAAAAAATTAAATGATTTTCAATAAAAGCAACACACCACAGCATGTATGTATCATGATGCAATACAACAAATGTGTTAAATAAACACAACTTATAGTTGTTGTTGTAGCTGCTGTTATTGTTGTTGTTAGTTAACAAATACAATTTAATTAAACGTTTTCAGCTAAAGAATGTATTTAGAGAAGCTTAAATAGCTGCTGCCTACAATAATAATTAAATAACCAAAAAAAAGGGAAAAAAACTCGAACATATTAAAATAACACACATTTTCCGAGATATAATTTATGTACAACAATACCATGTTTGTATGTTTTTGTTTTTGTAATAAAAAATATAATTAGAAAAAAAAAACCGTGTATCTATTAATTACTGCAACAGGCATTAATCAGTGTCGACTGATTGAAAAGAAAACTAAAAAAAAAAACTAAAATAAAAACAATGCATCTGATACGGAAAAACCAACCATAGTGGTGGTGTGTTGTATAGATCGATCGATTAAAACTTGCGGCATCTACAGTTAATAATAAACGAGAGTAAATTGAAATGCATTATTTTTTATTATTATTATTGCAATAATTTTTAATTTAAATTTAAATCATTCAAGGGTAAACAAAGTCAATTGTAATCATTTGATACATTTAAATGCATTCGTTTGATGGTTTTGTTTTTGTTTGTTTTTATGGATGCAACCAACCTCCACACAGTTTAGTGACATGACATGCCAATTAGATAAACCGGACTAACATACATATGTGGAGGTGAATACACGATTACACGGTAACATCGCTTAAATGTTTTTAGTTACAGCGTGATTTCAAATTTGAAATCTATTTACGTATCAATGTTATTTATTTCGTAAATATCGCTAACAAAATCTATACGTATACCGGTTAATATATGATTAAAAAATAAAAAAGACCCGCCTAAAGAGTATGGGAGCAAGGTGTTTGATCTTCAGAAGTAGAATAAATTACAGCTTTAACGTTTTTAATTTTTGTAGAACCCAAAATTTTATTGATTTTTGAAAAAAAAAATTGCTATTTTTAACACATATTTCCTGAATAAAAAGTGAGAGTCTAATATATATTTCTAGATAGTGTTACGAAAATGGAAATGGTGTTATTAAAATAATAAGCAAAAGCTCCAAAAACAACACAATGGACTTGATCACACATAAAATGATAAACAAAAGCTCCAAAAACAAAACAATGCAGTTGTTCACGTGATCAACGAATAAGTAAACATATAGCAACAAAAACAGCAGGCTTGTTTACAAGATCGATGAATAAACAAAAATATAGCAACAACGTCCTTGTATAAAAAAATATAGCGGAAAGACAAACAAACAAAATAACAACAACTCTGCATGGACGAAAGTAAACAAGATACACGAACAACAAAAATGGAAACAAGTTGTTTACATTTTTGGATTGTTCCCGAAGGCCGTCATCATCCTTCAAGGGCATTCATCACACTGTTGATCCAGTGATATAAAAGGCAAGATAAAGCGAGCAACGGGGATTCAGGTAGAATTCAGTCAGTCGTGTATGAAGACACGTGATTCTTGGAGTTCGAGTTAAGTTAGTCGTGTGGCGACGTCACGTTGTATTAAATGAGAATTCAACCAGTGGTGTGTGAAGATACGAGATCGAGTTATAATTCAGTAAGACTTGTGTGCAGACAAGTTGCGTGAAGAAAACAGTTGTTAGTGTTGTGCTTACAAAAAAGGTTGTGAGCAAAGAAGAATAACTAACAAGTGTTGTTATTGCTTACAAAAAAGTTTGTAAGCAGAGAAATATCACGAATAAGCATATATTGTGAAAGTTATCATTGTATACGTGGAATAAGTTCGAACAGTGACACAAAAGTTGTGCAGATAATAAAGAATTGACTTAAAATTAAACACATATTTATTTTTATTTTATTTGCAATCTACGAACTCATATTTTTAACGTTTTTAAAAGGTAAGAACGTAACAATAGGTTTAAGTTAGGTAGTGTGTTGGCTTATCAGACATGAGGCCATGGTTCAAACCCCAGATCAAACATCTCCAACCAAACGAAATAAGAAAAACATTTCTTCGGCAACTTCTTCTCAGCAGATTTCTGGCAAAAACTCCGAGAATAAATAAAAATTGTCATGAAAAGTTTCTCAAAAAAAAAAAAATCTATCGTTCGGAGTCGACTTTAAACTATAGATTCCACCACTTATGGATAAAATTAACACACACAAGAGAAGAGATGTGAAAAACTAGGTCCTAATACTGACTGAAGGGTTGTAATGACCAGGTATGCTATGTCTAGTATGACCCCTTGTAAGGCCACATTTATTTTCTTCCCTTATCTCCTCCCAATACAGGTGCTTAGTCTCCCATTGTCCGGATTCAATATATCATGAAGATCGTCTTCAAAATAGAAGAAAAAAAAAACTTGGACTTGAGAACTTGAAGTCGTTGGTTATATTACCAAGACTAATACGTCTTACATGTGTGACCAGAATACAAAGTCCAGTAATTACTCCCACATCAGCGCTGAGCATGCTTCTTTGAAGTTAAAGATGACTTTCCTTCTTTCTAACCAGTGCTATTTTACAAGTATCTGAGGCTTCCCATGTGACGTTTAGCGATATATAGTAGATATCTAAACAGTTAATTCTAAGCCTGTAGGTTCTTAATGTAGAGAATCTGACCAAAAGTTTTGGTGATTATGCCTTGTCTAGTCATTTTTTCCGATCTGCAGTATTCTGTATGCCGGTTATATGTACGTATTGAGTGAGTGGCGTGCTGTTCTACCATCTCATTGAGCGACTTACAGCATCCAAAAACCGTCCTAAAGTATATTGTTTGAGAACCCAATGATGCTCTAAAAGTTTCCTGGCCATTACTGCCAAAGATATTTTACTCTTTAACAATCATTATCGTCTACCGAATATCAATACTTCCGTCTAGAAGACGCATCTACACTTTCATTCAGTTATGAACCATCTGTGAAGAGCTATGTATATGTGGTCGTCTGTACGGAGAGTTATAACACTTTCTTATTTCCTTGTATCGAAATTTGAACTTTCTCGGCAATCAATGATTCTCGAAACTTCACAACCGTGTGAGGATTTCGACTGAACAATATTTGTTTGCGTCACTGTCCACTCGCTTAAAGAATCACTATGTTAAAGTTTCAGGAGACGTAAAATTTAAAAAAAAAGAAAATTATTTCCAGCCCCAATGCAAAAGTCGTAGGCAATGTACCAGGCGACTTATTGTATTGACAATATCAAGTTGAGTTAAAACGTCTTTCCAATGGATTTTCACTATACCAGGCAAACGTAGATTGAATATTCAATAAGTTATCTTTGGTCTGAGACCCTATTTTCTCTCCAGCATAGTATTGCAAAAGTTTTTTCAGAAGGGAACCTCTTAACTGTGTCCACATGACACTTTGTACGTCATTAAAGGGCGATAAAATGGCGACTTATACAGCCTTTACTAGATGCCTACTGCCCTGACAATTCTCAGAGAAAAATTGCTTCCCTGTCCTTTATAAAATTCACAAATATACTCAAAATTATAAAAATTTCGTCATTCGTATAGTTGATTTCGTATGTGAGATCGTTCTTCATCAGAGTGGAGAGCTTTTTGGGTGGTTCCTCCTCCTATCTTCCAACTGAATCACTTAGCTACTCAAGATCTTTATTTTGAGTTTTCATGAAATGGAGTCTCTAGACAAGCAAACATTTATAGGGGCCCATTAAAGGGAAAATGTATTTCAACAGCCAACCACTAAAACTTTAAGATCCAAGTAGAAGACGGAAGAAATTTGTAACGGCTTCATTTGGGAGCCACTATTACTAAAGCTTGGCGTGGTATTGGAGTAATGCTGATCAGCTACCATTCGATATTATTCTGGTTTAAGTGTCCATCTATTCATTTCGAATATAAGGTGGTACAGCTCTGCAATAGCATGCGGGTTTATATAATTGAAAAACAAAACATTTTCTGTTGTTTTTGTTTTTTTTTAATAAATTCTAAAATTAATTTCTTATCGATTCTGACATTTTTGTTTAACTTAAAAGAAAAACACAAAAAAAAAAATTGAATTTTAAATCTGGTTTGTGTGTAATTGCTTGAGATAAATCATGTTAATAAAACATTTTAAAATGCAAACATTACTAGTGTAAATTATAAATATTGTTTATTAAATAATAATTAAAAAAAAGAGCTTTATTTAAAAGGCATGTATGTATATACTGTGAGCGTCAAAAGAAAGTGTACAATTCAAAAAAATATACATTAATAAATTACCGTTAATTTTTTTTTCAAATTATTTTATTGCCAGTTTTTAAAATTGAAACAAGAAGAAAAGAATTAGAAAAAATTTGGAAATATTGTAAAATTTTTTCGGGTACTCTCCTTAAGTGGAAAACTTGAGTTGAGATTGTTAGAATTTTATCCATAGTGTACACTTTCTTTTGACGCTCACTGTATGTATGTACATGGCATGTGTGTTGTTGATGGTGTTGCATTTATTTAATTTTAATTTTGGAGTGGGCGTCTAATAATTTCGTTTAGAATTTTCCGCATTATTTGTGTTTGTATCGGTATCGATATCGAGATGAATAATTTGTTTTAGTCAACCCTCAAGATCTCCAATTCAAAATGCAATAAATTATTATAAAAACAAATATAAATATTTACTATGTTTGTGTGTTTGTGTTAGTTATTGATTAAATTTATTATTATTTGTACACTTTGTATGCATATATCGATTAAGAAAAAAAAAAATCGATTCAACACTTTGTATTGAAAACAGAAGAAAACGACAAAGTGACGACTGTATCTGTATCTGTATCTTAAAAGCGTTTTGCAAGCGATTTTGATTGAATTTTTTTTATTTTATTTTTATTTTATTTTAATTTTTTTTTTAATAATATTTTCTATGATTTTAGTCATTTCACTTCGTTACGAACTTGTTTTTACCAAATTGGTCAAGCAATGATGTGATCTGTTTGGGGTTTTGACATTTTAAAGCTTTTTCTTTCAAATAATAACACATGCAATCGCTATTTAATCGTACATTTTGTATTAATTTTTTGTTTTTTTTTTTTAAACAATACATTTGAAAACAAAAAACTTGACCAACCTCAAGTATTGTTTTTCTTCTGAAATGGCATTTAATTTTAAAATTTTTCTGTAATAAATTCACTCTCGACATAATTATACTGCATAACTGGGTACTAAACTGGATATATAAATAAATTACTCGCCAGTTTTTGTATTGTTTTCAATATTACCGGCAAGTTTTTTGTCTTTTATTGCCAATAAATACAAAATACGAGAGTAAACAGGAAATATTTTCAGGTTATTTCTTTAACATTTAAAAATATTGAAAGATTTCTTCGAAAACCAAGATACATATTTGTATTATGTTGATCGAAACTTGTATAAGATATTTACCAACTGCTAGGTTCGCACTGATTTCCGCTTTGACGTATTTTAGAACCTTGCTTATGGCCAGCTATTATACTCTGTCTTTTCATTTTACGCTATATTTCACAATCAACTTTTGTCTGTTCCATTATATTCTACTCTAAACTACCCAACTCCGTCCTATTTATGTGCCACTACCTATGATCTAAGCGTGAATTTTTAAACGCTTCCCTTTTCCATTTCTTGTTAAACGCAATGCAATATTTCCTAAAGCTACTGCTACCCAGGGCTATCGAAGTTTTCTGATTACAGTATTATTTCAAAAACCTTAGTACTCTCACCAGGAAGACAAAGTTTAAATGGTCTTTGCTGCCGTTAACCAATTTGGATTCACCCATTTTGTACGGCCAAATATTTTGTTCGAAAAACATGACTGTATCCAGATTTATATTGGCGGAGGACGGGAAATAAGACAAAAGTTGAAAACTTCTCAGCAAGCTAGGATGGAAGCAGTCTTTTTGCCCTCTTAGATGCTTACATTTCCAACGTCTTAGCTAATGACCCCAAATACGCATACAAACGTGCGCAAGACTTTCGCAAGCTACTTTCCTCAAGGTACCACATACTTTGACTACTTATATAGGGTGATTTTTTAAGAGCTATAGGAAAATTTTTCAAAAAAAAAAAATAAAATTCAGAAAAATGCATGAAATCTTTATTTGAATCGATAGTACGGTCCATATAATTTAATGTTTGAAGATTATTTCATGCAAATGTTGACCGCGACTGCGCCTCAAATGGTCCATCCGCTTAGTCCAATTTTGGCATACTCTTTCCAACATTTCGGCCGGTATCTCACGAATAAATGCTTCAATGTTGTCATCCAATGCGTCAATTGAAGCGGGCTTGTCTGTATAGACATTAGCTTTAACATAGCCCCACAAAAAATAGTCTAAAGGCGTTAAATCGCACGATCTAGGCGGCCAATTGACCGGTCCGGAACGTGAAATAAAATGTTCACCGAACTCGCCTCTCAATAAGTCCATTGTTACGCGTGCTGTGTAGCATGTGGCACCGTCTTGTTGAAACCACATATCATGCAAGTCAAGCTTTCGCATTTTGGGCAAAAAAAAGTTGGATGAATAGCCGCTTCAGTGGGTCGATTA
Source organism: Sarcophaga caerulescens (assembly GCA_927399465.1). Classification (NCBI taxonomy): domain Eukaryota; kingdom Metazoa; phylum Arthropoda; class Insecta; order Diptera; family Sarcophagidae; genus Sarcophaga; species Sarcophaga caerulescens. Next base: position 88,228,024 of record OV656867.1, on the reverse strand, counting down.
AACTGACCATAAAATGGAAGAAGCGCGCGATGAACTTTCTTAACAGAGCACGCATTTTGATAATAAAATTCAATGATTTGCAAGCGTTGTTCGTTTGTAAGACGATTCATGGTTAAATTATAGACCAAACTGAAGATGTTTGACAGTGAAACAAAACACGAAACGTGCGTGAGCTGTTTAAACCAGTGTTGCCAAAAAGATAATAGCTAAAAAAAATCACCCGATATAAGAAATCTAAGTTCGAATCTGGGGAAAAAACAGTCAAACAGTATTTGAGAAAGAGTTGGACTTTTGACAAAAGATCTACTAAATACATTAATCCAATACATTTTTCCAGAAGACATTGCTTCTGACAGATGGCAACCATAGTATGATCATATATATTCCGACCGACTTAGTTGGAAAAGCTTGAGTGAAAAAAAAAGTAAAACAAAACGTGGGAAATGACTTGTTACGGTGCTAAATGCTTTAATTAAATTGTTTAATAACCCATTACCTTATAATAATCTTGACTACTTCAGAAATATGCGGGTTTGAGCCTTAGCTTTTCACACAACCCTTGTAGTGTGTTAAATTTATTAATAAATGCTGGCAGTGGTCTAAGTAAATGCTGGTAGGCAGTGTGTTGGCTTAGACGTGAGGCCTCGGTTCAAACCCAAGTCAGGCATCTCCAACTAAACGAAATAAAAAAAAAATATTTATATGTCGTCTTCTTCTCTGCAGATTTCTGGCAAAAACTCTGAGAACAAATAAAATTACCATGAAAAGTTTCTCAAAAAATCTGTCGTTCGGAGTTGACTTTAAACTGTAGGTCCCCCCACTCATGTAAAAAATTAACACGCACAACATAAGTGATGTGTGAAGCTAGGTTGTAATCGTAGCTAAAGAGTTGTAATGACCAATTATGTATGGAATACGTCGACACCGAAAGAGAAACTTTTCCATAACAATTAATTACTCTTAGAAATTAGCCTGCTGAGACCGCGACATTTGAACTCAGGATTCTTGTCTAGTAAGCTAATACATTGCCCAGTTATCTACGGCGCCAATAATGGAGCTACTTTTCGATCCACGAGTAGTCGAATAGGTAATCTGTTGACTTATTGTACGCGAGCCTAGGGTCCAAACCGCAATAGAATTACCATGAAGAGGTTCTCAAAATATCTGTCATTCGGAGTCGACATAAACTGTAGGTCCCGCCACTCATGGATAAAATTAATACGCTCAACATGGGTGGTGTGAGAAGTTAGGTCCTAATCCTAACTGAAGGGTTGTAGCGACCAATAAAGTAAGTAAATCCGCGTGGTCGGCTATTTCAATTACAATTATTTGTTTACAGGGTTTCAATGACCTTTTTTCAAAAACTAATTTTGTATTCAAAATGAAACTTTACACAGGCTTACTGAGCTGATGATGATTAATGACAGCAAAGTAACGATAATTATTCGGTCAATCACAGTGAAAGATGTGTGACTGCAAATATGAAGAAAAAATTTTTTTCTGAGGCCCTACTTTTTTCATTTGCAAAGTTTATAGCATGACTTCAGAGTAATTAGTCTTTATTTTACCATAGTCATTAGAGTTTGCATATGCAGCCTTATATGAAAACAAAAATTTGTAGTAAATTTAAATACAAAAACGTATGAATCATTTACTTAGACTTTGTGACGCTTAAAATGCTCATAAACGATGTATCGTTGTTATTGTTGTTGTTGATCGTTTTTTTACGTATGCTTCTATCTAAGTGACTGTTTTGAATGGGATGGCATCATGCCTAATACTGGCAATAATAATACACTCATGAGTGTTAAATATTAGAAATGAAAATTTCAAAAAAAAAAAAAAAAACTAATTAAAGATATTACAAACGACAGTTAAACTAAAGAGAAAAGTAAAAATAAAAATTATTTGCAATTGTTAATATTTGTTTATAAAAATAGTAATAAAGGTAGTAAAAAAATAGTAAAAGAAATAGTAAAAATAAGTCATAAAAATAGTATCAAACAGTAGTTGTAAAATGTTAAATAAAAAAATTTAAATTTTCTTTGATTTTAATTTATGCCAACAGCTGTTTTTTATTATTATTTAAACTACGTTTCACAGACAGTTAGAGTTTCCCTTCTCTGGTCTCTCTAAAGCCACAACTTTGGCGGCTTCAAACAGCATTTCATTCATAAACAAATAATTAAATCAACTATTAGAACAATAATAACAACAATAACAGCAACAAAAACAACAATAACAACAATATTCAATTCAACACTATGGTGTATGGAAACAGATAACTTTTCTGAAGGTCGATTGGTGGGTCTGTCAGTTACTGTATAAACAAGTAATCTCAGGGAATTTCTTTTATATTTTTTTTTTCAAATTTTGTGTTTTTTAAGGGAAATTAAAAAAAACTTTGAAATTTTGCAATTAAAAAATTAAAAAAAAAAAAAAACAAAATAAAGTTTTCAACACTTACTCAAATGAATGGAATTTGGGTAGATACCACGAGCACGTACTGGACCTATATTTACTTACAGTATGAGTATTACAATGGCAATGACCACTAAAAATCCAACACAAAATTTTATTGCTTTTCAACCATAAACAGGATTCCTTTAAAAGGCCATAATTCAGTGTGTGTTTTTTGAGTATTTTTTCGTATAATTTTTTAGTTCTGGACTTTTCCTTTTCGTTTTTACATAAAATTTATGTTTTTTTTTTAATAAATTTCACCAATTTTGGTAGTTTTCTTTAGCAATTCATAACACAATTCGGTTTCTTTTGTTTTTTATCTTTTTTAATTTCTTTTTTTGGTTGTAAATATTTTTTGTTTTGATTTTTGTTTTTGCTTTATTTGTTTAAAATTTCGTTCTTTTTTTAGTCGTTTTTTTTTTTTTTATTGTAACTTACGGCAGCTCACACATCTATTGTTTACAAGATACTCTGTGTGACTAACTGCTTGTGAGTTGAGTTGTGGAGCAAAAAGTTTCTTTAGAATTCTAAAAATCGTTGTTGTTCTAAAACACGAAAAAGCTAACTGTTAGCATCAGCCATCGAAAGGCTTTTAATAAGTTTAGCCCCACTTTCAACTCACTTAATAAAACGGCAGTTTATTCAATCACTCGGTTATGTGGTGGAATTTTTTTGAAAGTTGCTGCTCCCCCTTTGGAATGTGTTGGATATTGAAACATACACAATAGTGGAGTCACAAACCGAAACATTTAAACTCTATAAGCATTTCTAAAGCTAACTATTCAAGTTTACAAATGAAATGCTTTCAGCAACTGCCATGATCAAAGCGATCGTCGCAGCTCAAGTAACGATTATTTCGTTTAAAATATGAAAAACACTTTAACTTGGTAGTGTACTAACGCACAGTGGGTGAGTTTAATGTTTATGAGTTCAGAAAATACAATCTAAAACTCATTTCGGCTTACTTAAGTAATTGCATGTTGTGTGGTTCACTAAAAAACATCAAAATCGCTAGGCGATGTCCTATCAAAAATATTTTTTTTAAAACACAATATCAAAATCTAATACAATTGGTAAATTACAACAAGACAGACGTGTTTCAATACAGTTTGCTCTGAGACCGTTAAAATAACAATGAGACTACAACAAAGAACTATAATAACGTTATACCAAAGAAATTGCAAGAATAGCGATAAACATAGTTCAACTTACAATAACAAAACTACATAGAAAAAAGCAAAGATTTTTATATCCAGAGAAATAAAAATTACAGTAACAAATCAACCGCTAGTTTCTAGAAGTTACCACACCGAAAATAACTGAAATTATAGTAGAAGACTAAAATCAATAAAGTTTGCCAAATTTATTCTACGGATTTATTTCCCTTTCTCAATCCTGCTGGATATTATTTACCTAATTACAGGCATTTAAACCGCCTTGCGGACTCTTATTTAGTTGTGATTTAAATCAAAGATCTCTGAACGACATTCATATCTATAGCATGTACACCCAAGATGGATTTCTGGACATGATATCCTTGTTGGCCTGAAACCCTAGCCGGCTTAACGCATGTTAGTTATTCAAACAGCCTTGAGTATTAGCAAAGAGTTGAGGTATTTGGAAAAATTACAACCGACAGCTGGCATAAGCTGGATTCCCTGATATGCCATGTATATTGGGGTGTGAACCACGGGTTGGCGTTTAATACGTCAATACAGTACCTACTAATCTACAGCGATTTATAGTATAAACAGTGTAAAAGTATGTGACAAAGTATGAAACTTTGTCTTAATATTCTCGTAGGTTTAAGGTTCACAAAGGTATTTGTGATAACTCCCTGCACCAAGTACTGACTTCATTCTAAGCTTTTCACTTTTTGCTTTGCAAATTGTAAGAAAAATTAGAGAAGTAAAGAAAGGAAAGAAAAAACATAGAGTTAAAGAATAGAAGAGAACGTAAGTCCTTAACTAGCCTGATAAAAACCTTCTACCCAGAACCCCACCAATCTCTAGCTTATCTTATAACCGTGAAGATGATAGACGTAGCTCATCGTTAAGCTGTAGTCTCGAGTTAGTCGAGGTAATTTTCTTAATATTTCTCTTTAAGTGTTTATAATGGCAGAAAGTTGGTGGTAGTCTAGTAGGTAGTGTGTTGACTTTTTAGACGAGAGGCCACAGTTCAAATACCAGGTCAAACATCACGATCAAATCGAAATATGAAAACTAGTTCTTCATCTCAGTGGATTTCTGGCAAAAACTCTGAGTAAATGAAAATTCCCATGAAAAATTTCTCAAAAAAATCGGTACTTTGAACAGTAGGTCCCGCCACTCATGTATAAAATTAATACACACAACATAAGACTATACTAGCACTATAAAATATAAAATATATACGGTATAAAATATGAAACCTTGATTTTATATTCTCGTAGATTTAAGGTCTACAAACGTAATTAAATAACTCCTTGTACCCAGTACTGACTTAATCCTAAGCTTTTGCATCTTTGCTTTACAAATTTTCTTTCTTTTGTTCTCGAGTGTAAAAAACTGACTTTCAAGAAACCCAACAATACCTAGCTTATATAATAGCTGCGAACTGAAAGACGCAGCTCGTACTTAGGCTTTAGTATCGAGTGAGTGGAGGAAATTTACTTCAAATTTTTCTTAAAGTATTTGTAAATGTTTTTTTTTTTTTTTAATTAATGGCAGAAGGTCGGTGGAGGATAAAATAAGGTCCTTTAAACTGCAGTGATTAAACGAAGATTTTTATCACACATTGGTAGTCGAAGGTTTGAAATTTTAAAAGGTTCACCAAGTCTATATTGGTAAAACTATTAAGAAATTATGTCTATAGTTCCTAGTCTCTATACGTATTATCTTTGTATAAATGCAATCGCTTTTCGATTTTATCTAGTGTTTGCTTAATATAACATGATTTCCACTTCCTTAGCATTTTCTTTTGAAAATCTTGGAAAAATCTTTGAAAAATGAAAATCTTTTCAACATAATATGTGGCAATTTTTTTTGTGGGAGGGAGTTAAAGCCAAAGTGTCACATCTTTAAAACAATATTTTCTTTATTAAAAATTTCATAAAGATGCCTGCTCTACACACACACACAATGGCAAAGAAAATTTCCAAATTTATAACCCAAATATAAATCGAAATAACATTAAAGCAACAGCAACAACAAATAATCATTTCCGTACGTAAACCCTGGCAGGCAGCAATAGAAGAAGATGAAGAAGAGCATCATAGTCAAATTCAAATGTTATTTGCATAATCGTATTTGAAAATTTTATAATATTCATTAAACTTTACTTAAGATTTGTATTGTTTACACATTTGTCTACCCCTACCACTACCCCTACCAGCCCCCTGTTTTTGTGAAATGTAAAAACCATAGTCTGACATGCGTCTGCTAATTTCCTTTCTAAAGATTTTATTTAACCTCAGCTCTGGTGGAAGGAGTCACTCAATATTAACCGAAAAAAAAATATGTTTCTCTTACTGCTGTACTGTAGCTCTGTACTGTGTTCATTAAATTTATGTAAATTTAATTTTAGTGACACTTCCGTTTACAAGGCCTCCAGCGTTGGCATAATTTTTTTTTTCCATATTCTTCGAAGGACGTCCATAAAACCAGAAAGAAGAAGAAGAAGATGTAGAAAAACAGAAGCTGGTGTTAAAATTTTAAATTCGAAAAATTCATTGAAATTTCAACAACCCTCCCCCCGTCACTATTCTTGGCGGCGTAAGCAAGCGACAAGGACGAGTATGCCGTTGACTTTTGCCTGTCAATTGTGAGTGAGTTGGTGTTGATGATGACGGTGTTTCTGATGTTAGTGTTGGTGGTGGTTATCATTATATACCACTTCATATTATTCAAATTGCCATTGTTGTTGTTCTTTGTAAGCCTTAATGCCAGAATTAAGTTTCTATTGTTTTTAAACATTTCCGGTACTTAATTTAACACAAAATGTTGTTGCTTCTAAAATTTTCGCTGAAGGAAATCTTAAGTTTATAGCCACAAACAGCGAAAGGAATTTTGCCAGAGAGATTTTAAGAGAATTTCTTAAAGTATTTAAGAAATGTTTTTTTTTTATTATTTTATGGTTTGTATTTAAAAAATATAATAGAAACGAAATACGTAGTAATGTTTTGAAAATTCTGCTTGAAGTGTTAATAGATTATCAGCGAATTATAAATAGGGAAACTGTTAAGCACAATCGAAGCCAAAAACGTATCATTTCAATGCAAAGCTCCGGTGAACTAAAACTGAAAAAGTCAAGTTCGATGAATGACCTAAATGTCTGCTTATATTTACCTTCAATACACCTACTATATCATCTAGAGATTTTACCATCTTCTTCAGCATTCACACCCCAGAGGTCAATTGATCTTAGAACAACAGCCATGTATTTTTGTCATGTTTATGGCTCATTAAAATTGTCGCAATTGTGTTTGAGAAGTAAATCCTGACAATTCGAGAAAATAAAAATCTGCGTAGGAAAAGTGGTGGGCAAGCAAACCATTACCGACATCGGCTGCAACCTTGTTAGACTAGTATGTGCGGTTTAAACTACAACTTACACATCTCGAACAAAACGAAATATAAAAAAAAAATATATAAATATATATAAATATAAATATTCGGCGACTTCCCCTCAGTAGTCTTCTGGTAAAGACTAAGGGAATAAAATTGCCACAACATTTCCCATATCTGTCGTTCAGAGTCGACGTTAAACTGGGACCTTACAGTTTACCAATTCTAGGTAACATTAACACACATAATATTGGTAAATTGAGAACCTAGGTCGTAATTATGACTTAAGCTTTATAATGACCAATTAAGTAAATGTTTTGAATTTGTAAAAATTAAAAGCCTCCATTCTTACTCACGCAGACCTCTAGATCTGCCGACCTTCCAGAGAAAGGAGGAAATACAATACCCCAATACATATCCAAAGTGACAAGAGTAACACTACCACTCTAGGACCAGCTACAGTTTAACTGGACAACATTTGTTAGTGGAACTAAAGCAATACAAAGAACAAACGGTAATCAAATAAGGACAAAGAGATGTTTTGCCTTGTGTTACTTTAAGTGCTATGCACTATGGGAGTTACAGTTCAATTACAATTTAACTCAGTTCTTGACAGGTCGTATATAAGCCAAATGCTTTAACTCAGGGACGTGTAACATTACCAAGATACCCCAAACACCTTAAAGTATACGAAACTATGGAACACAGTCAATCCTAAAGCCTCACGAAGTAGAGAACACCGAAATGAAATGGACTTCGTGACCTTCGAGATTCTAATGAACGAAAAAGTAACGAAATGGACACGAAAAAAGAAAATCTTTGAGGAAGGCTAATGTTTGTTACCTAAAAATATGTAACGAGAAATATCCTTAGAACTTGAGTAATACAATGCAGATGTATCAACTCCATAAACAAAGGAGATGACTGCAGACGGCCATCAAGAAGTTCAAGACAGAGCTAGTCCCTGTATGAGTATTAACACATTGTTGACCATACACGTGACTCGTGTTTTCATTCCCAAACGTTGTTGACCGGTCACGAGTTAACTCGTGATTGCACTTGCACTGACAATTTGAATTTATGAAAAGGGCAATATAGAATACTGCAAAAGCATACAAAATAAACTTAGATTCGTGTAGAGTACGTTCGTCAAAAGGAAAGTGTTTTATGTATAAATAAAGTTTATTGAAAGTTATTTCTACTGTTTCAGTTCCAGATTGTATTACGAAATAATAGCCGATGACATGAGATAGTTTCAGCGTAAAATTGCCGGTCAACAATGTGTTAAAAGTGTATAAGTATTTCGACCACATATGGTACTTCGTTCGATGTAGTTTAGTGGTTATAATGGTTGCTTACTGGACGCATATTCAAACCTCGGCTCTGGTTTAATTTACAAAACCCCTTTTCAGCAGTCTTCTGGCAAAAGCTCTGAAACTAATTGCCATGAAAATGTTTCTCAAATCTGTCATTCGGATTCGACGTTAAACTGTAGGTTCCTCCACTCATTAAAAAAGTTAACACATACAACCTGGGTTGTGTAATCAGTCCTACATACAAAATTGGTCATTACAACAGTCAGGATTACGAACCAGCTTTTCAAACCACTTATATTTGTGTGTGCTAATTTTTATACATGAGTGGCGGGACCTACTGTTTAAAATCGACTCCGAACGACAGATTTTTTCTGAATAAACTTTTCATAGCAATTTCATTTTATTCTCCGAGTTTTTGCCTGAAATCTGCTGAGAGGAAGCCGCGTAAGAAATATTTTTTCATATTTACTTTGATAGAGATGAGCTGGGGTTTGAACCGTGACCTCACATCTAATAAGTCAACACACTACCTACTAGGCTACGGTTACTTGACTGTGTAATCAGTCCAACTTTTTTGAAAATTTAGAGAAATATGTGTTAAATTATGAGAGTGTTGCCAATTACAAAAGTTGCTTCAATTGATGTCTTCAAGTAATGCATGCGATTGTGATACTCCGGTCGAATGTTCACAAAGATTTCTGAAGACATGGTTTTGGAGCAAAAACATGAAAACATTCATTTAAAAATATCTCGTCCAGTGATTGATTTTCAAAAGAAAATTTATACTACAAGGGTTTGATTGCATTTGGAGATACATAAGCAAGCACATCCAGAATTAAAGATCTCCTTTCATTAGTTATGCATTGAATTTAAATCGCTTAGAAAATATGGTTCAATGGATGTCATTTCCATTATTTAGTTGACGGTATATCTAGAACAAAGAATACAATTGAAAAACAAAGAGTAGAGTACAGAGTATTTTATTTACTTTTTTACATAAATTTCCCTTAATTCTTCATATAATTTTACACTTTAATTTTTCTCTTCTTCTGTTCAAAATACATGAAATTTAATGAATTTTCCAAAATAAATTCTTCAGCTTTAGTTTTTACTTCATTTAGTCCTTTTTCTAACGTAGTGAGAGCAAAAAAAAAAAGAATACCGAGAGAAACAAATAAAAAATCAATATTTAAAATTGCATTCCATACACGTCGTCAACAACAAATTGTAAGAAAAAGTTCCTCGTTTCTTTTTTTCCTTCATTTCATATCCCTGTGATGTAGAATGAATGAAAAGAAGGAAGAAAGGATGGGACAAGGAACGTAGAAACAGGCCGAAATAGACAATACTTTATAAGAAAATATCTGCTGCCATTAAAACTCATAAGGAAGCTAAGGAAAATGTCAGTGAAAATAAAAACAACAAAAAGATTAAATGACGAACACGAAGAAGAAGAGGAAATTTTCGTAGTTCTTCTTAAAATTCTTATCACGTGCGTGCTCCACTACTCTTGCCGAGTTTATTTGTGTTCGTATTCGTTTCTTACTTGCTTGATGATTCTACTACTGCAACACACTTTTTTATTCGTCCTGCTGTTCTCCTTCCATTTTTATTTCGTATATCCTTTAAACATTATATTCTTACTACTACTAATAGTGAATATACATACATACAGCCAGCCAGCCAGCCAGTCATTCATCTGTTTGTGCTTAAATTTAATACCCCAAAAAATATATGAAATTTCATAATAACTAGAGATGGAAACAGCCCATATTTGAATTATTGGACGACCATAACGTTCTGCTCATACGCTTATGCATTCATTTATTTGTTCCATTTATTCCATTCCATGTGAAATTTGTGAGAAAAATTTAAGAAAAAAAAAAGGAACTTAATGGATTACAATATTAAATGCCAGAGAATAAATCTAAAGAGCCCATTAGTTTTGAACTCTTTGCATTAGATTACCCGATACTCTAGGTTTATGACGTTAGAATATCTCCAACATTCTTCAACGCATTAACAACTTTAGCCATTAAGGACTTTCTTGCAGTCGACCGATTTGATATTGAAACTGGAAATAGAACGATAAAACTGGACATTTTTAGGTATAAAATCCTACATGAAGAACAGGTCACATTCACTATAAGGAGGCGCGCTGTAATGGCTAAGGTGCTTGACTACAAACCTAAACAAATTTCGAAATTAAGGGGCTTCAATTCACACAACACAATTAAAGCTGCACTGGTCGCAATTGCAAAGACCCACACTATTTTGAAACCATCTTGTTATGTCCATTTATGTAGGACTGTAGACTTGTAGTCATAGTAGGTAGTGTGTTGGATTATCCGACGTGAGGCCACGGTTCAAACCCCAGATCAGACATCTCCAGCAAAATGAAATACGAACAAAATATTTCTTCGGAGACTTGCTCCCAGCAGATTTTTGGCAAAAAACTCTGAGAGTAAAACAAATTGTTATGGAAAGTTTCTCAAAAATCTGTCGTTCCGATTCGACTTTTAACTGTAGGTCCCGCCACTCATGTAGAAAATTAACACACACAACATAAGTTGTTTGAGAAGCTAATCCTCACTGAAGGGTTGTAATGACCAACTATGTACATATGTATGTATGTAGAGTTCAGATTTCAGCCCTAAAGGCTCCTATGTTCTTTGCCATTTGGTGGACTAAAGAGTTAAGGAAAAAATTGGATATCTAAGTTGAAGGCTGGCATATTAGGAATCCGACAGTCCTTTTCACTGCTTATCGCACGCTCTCTACATCAACCAAAAAGAGGACACTCAGAACAAAGTTCTTAAAGCTCTCGCTAGGGCATCTTGTGATATGACAACGGATACCACAGTGATACCACCTCAACAAGAAAGTTGGTCTGTGACACCGAATCAAGAGATTTATGAATTTTGAAAAATAAAGTACATAGAATCACTATTAACATGGATGAAATTCATGATGAAACTAAGCTACTAAGATCAATATAATAAACTACTGATCAGCCAGTTGCTGAGGCCTCTTACCAAAACCTTTTGCTGTTCTGCTACTGATATATAATCACCTTCAATACTATTCGCTCTAAACAGGAATGTGTGGTAAGCACATATATACATACATACACACATAATTGGTCATTAGAAGCCTTTAGTCAGGATAAAGACCTAGCTTCTCAAACCACTTATGTTGTGGGTGTTAATTTTATATATGAGTGGCGGGACCTACAGTTTAAAGTCGATTCCGAACGTAGATTTTTTGAGTAACTTTACATGGCAACTTTATTTGCTCTCAGACTTTTTGCCAGAAATCTGCTGAGAGGAAGTCGCCGAAGAAATATTTCTTCATACTTTCGTTTTAATGGCCGATCTGATTTCAGAACAGAGTTCCCAAATTTTTCGCTAGGGCATCTTGGGACAAGGCAAACGATACCACAGTGGCAATATACAAGCAAGTTGGTCGCATTAAGTAATACCGAATGGATGATTAGGAACAATCTTCTTGAGGAAACCGATATTAAACCGTCATTATAATTAACTACTGACTAGGAAATATCTGAGAACATTACATGCCTTTTATCAAAAGCTTTTGCTACTCTATTAATTGCATTCATGTGTGTGTATTTGTTGCATTCATGTGTGTGTGTGAATCATCGTTTGAATTTTTTTTCTAGTGCATTCGGATGGATTTTTTTAATACTTCAGAAATTGCTACATCTCACTTGCAATATTTTAAATTATCGTCAGGAGCTTAGAAACTCCGCTCGGTTTATTTACAGAGACTAAAGCTTTCACAACGACCTTAAAAATGAAACCATATATCGTTAAATAAACAAATGAAACCATTGGTAGTCAAAATGAACATTGTAATGTAGGATATAGTACGTATACCAAAACAATAACTTTCGTCCATTCATTCCCTTTCCGTGTCAAAAATACCTGCTTATGATTAATCGATTTTTGAAATTGTCTTTCAAACATTGTTTTTATCGTTTATTGCGAACGTTATTTAATTGTTAAATAAAAATTGTTAATAAAAATACTCATAAAATTTCACATTTTCATTATATTTTGTTTACTTTGTCCACACTTCATTTCAACAAGGAGGAACAGCAATAACAAAATCTTTAATGATGATTTTATTACTCGGTTTTATTGTTTTGACAACAAGTGTGTGTAGTAAGTACTCCTCCTCCTCAATAAATTTGTTTTGTTTTTTAACTTTTTTTCGTCTATAAAAAGTTTTTTTTTAATTACTTTCGAGATGAATTTTTTTCTTTTCTTCTTCAACAATGATTTCCAAAATTTAATGTCTTTGTGAACGTAATTGTAATTTACCTGAGAAATGGTTGAATATGTACGTTCATTTTGAATTTTTTTTGAAAAGAAATATACGAGGTTTGTAGCAAAATGCACAAAAATATTATTAAACATGAGGGTTCGTTGTCGATTAGAAGATACTTTGGCTGATGTAGTGTTGGTCAACTAAATGATGTGGATTCAGAGAAAAGTGTGGATTATCTTCATATTATTTATACAGAGATAAGTCGCCATAGGTAGCGTGTTGTCTTATTAGACGTGAGGCCACAGTTCAAACTCCAAATCAGACATCTCCACCAAAAAGAAATATGAAAAACTATTTCTTCGGCGACTGCCTCTCAGCAGATTTCTGGCAAAAATTCTGAGAGTAAAATAAAATTGCTATGAAAAATTTCTCTCGCCATTCATGGTTAAAATTAGCACACACAACATAAGTGATGTGACAAGCTAGATTGTAATCCTGACTGAAGTATTGTAATAACCAATTGGGTTAGGATTTATGCAGAGAAATATGCTTCAAGGACGAAATGCCTTTGGGGTGACTATTTACGCGGGACTACGATACCAAACATTTCGTTAGAATTCTCAAACCATGCATTGGTCATTACAACCCTGTAGTGAAGATTACAACCTAGTTTCTCACGCTATTTATGTTGTGTGTGTTAATTTTATGCATGAGTGGCGCAACCTGCAGTTTGCATCCGACTCTGAACGACAGATTTTTGTTTTTTTTTTTTTGTAATTTTCTCTTCACTCTCAGAGTTTTTGCAAGAAATCTGCTGAAGGAAATTAGACGAGGAAATATTTTTTCTATTTCGTTCAGCCTGGGGTTTGAACCGAGGCTAAACGTATAATGAGCCAATACACTACCTACTAGACTACGGCAAACCATAGCTTCAAGAAAATTAAGCAGCCGTAAGGGAATGGTTTTCGAAATCAGTGGGACTCTAAAACCCTATCAAACACTTCTGGGGAGTATATAGGTAGGTAGGTAGATAGGTTGAAGTGTGGTAGTTTTGATTACCAAAAGCTTACTTGAATACGCATAGTGGCGCGTTTTAATGACACAGGAAAGCCCTGTGGAGTACCAATTGTTACGTTTTTACGTTTTAAAAACGGTTAAAAAATGAGCTCGTAGATTGCAAATAAAATAAAAATAAATTTGTGTTTAGTTTTAATTAAATTCTTTATGGTTCGCACAATTCTGTGTGCCACTGTTTACAACTTGATGTAAACAACAACAATTGCTTTGTTTTTGTTATTTCTTTGTTTGCACTCTTTTGCATAAACAATAAAAATTATTAGACAATTGTTCGACAGATCTTTGTAACGGAGATCTTCAAACCAGAGATCAGCAACGAGTATTCAAAACGATGAGTACATTCGAGTCATACTTATTATTTCTGATACTTATACGCATTCATGCTTATTTTAATATCATACTCATTCTACTCATACTCAAAGTTGGAAGTACTCGTCGTATTCATACTTAACAATACGCATGATGTTATTGACTTCGACTCGTCTCTACTTAACATTTACACGAAGCACAAAATAAGTATGATTCGCGTACGGACACTACTATATTCACAAGAAGATTGTGTGTATGCTTTGCTTGTTGTCTTTGTCTTTCCTTTCTTCTTTGTTTGTATATGCAACAATAACAAAGGCTGTAAATTTTGATGAGTGATTCGAGCCACTCGAATCACTTATAAGTATTATAAGTATTTTTCTAAATTTATGAATCAGAATGAGTAGGCGTATGAATCAAACATAATTCGAATGTTGTGAGTTTGATGTCAACGTTGTACTCATACTCATTGTAACCTACACTTATAAATCAATGCTGTAGCGAGTACGAATGAATCAGAGTAGTTGAATTTCAATTCTGTTGATTCACTCATACTCAAAATTGCATGAGTGCTTATGAGTAGCGGAAAAACGATTCATTGCTGATCTCTGCTTCAAACCACGATTACTCTCTTCAAACACACCGCGTCTTCCCACAAGACTGATTGAATTTTGATTACTAAAAGCTCACTTGAGAACGCATTGTGGCGCATTGTGTCGCCACAGGAAAGCCCTGGGTAATACCACAAATAAAATATGTAAGAAATTTAGAAAAAAAAATCAGGAAACTTGGATTTATATTTCCATGGAAGTTTGTGCCAAATTTGTACATGCAATGAACCGGTTATGCCAATAAAATTTTGGCATGTACCTATTATTTTTTCCATCAATGTATTACATATACTTTTATTGTGTTTCTAAAAATCAAAGTTTTTAGTTTTTGACTTCCTTATCTACCCTCGCATATGTATACCAGTACGTAGAGAAAAAGCAAATGAAAACGATTTAATTTTTTACTTTCGAATATTGTTTGCCTGATATTACAATTATTTGTTTTCTGTTGTTTGTTTGTTTTGTTTGAATGAATGTAATGAGCTTTAAATAAAAAGTACTAAATTATTTATATTTCTTTTATTATTATTGTTGTTATTCCTGCTTTATTTTTTCGGTTAAAATACAACAATAACAACAACAACAACACTGTATCAGTTTTTAGAAATGTCCAAAATGCCTCCGAAATAGAGTTTTGAAAACCAACACCGTACGTTGCATACAACAATAAAATCTGTTCACGTCAAACGTAAATGTGGTCATAAAACTCCATCATCAACATCATCATGATGATTTCTTATTACTGATAAGGTGCGTATAATTTTACAATTTTATTTCATTTTTACACTGTAATACTCTGGGTTTTTTTTTTTTTGTTGTTACGATATGGCAGCTAATTTTCGGTAGTAATTTTATGTTAAAAGTTCTTCATTTTCTTAATTTGTTGCGTGTATGTGAGTTGTTTGTGACAGACGTTTTGTTTTGTTTTTGTTTTTAACAATTTTTAAACTTTCATTTCTTAAGCGTGATGTATTGTTACAATGGAATTAAATTTTAACTGCGAATGTGATAAGAAATCAGTAGCAAACTGTAGTTGATCGTTACTTTTTTTTTCTTTTGAATTTTGGAGGAGTAAGTTTAAAGCCGTATTCTGTTTGATACCAAACTTCATATGATGGATCGATGCGACAAGGTACGAGGTGGATGAGGATGAATATTTCAAACCCTACGTTCTATTACTGTTCCATGGCATACTCTAGACGGGACCTACAGTCTGAAGTCGACTCTGAACGACAGATTCTTGAAATCTTTTCATTGCAATTTTGTTTACTCTAAGAGATTTTGCCAGAAATCTGCTGAGAGGCAGTCGCCGATGAAATATTTCTTCATATTTCGTTATGTTCAAGATGTCTGACCTGGTCTTTGAACCGTGGCCTCACGTCTCAGTTTTTAACAGAATACTGCTGAGAGACAGTCGCCGAAGGAATATTTTTTCATATTTCATATTCGTTGGAGATGTATGACCAAGGGTTTGGACAGGAGATCAGCAACGAGTATTCAAAACGATGAGTAGATTCGAGTCATACTTATTATTTCTGATACTTATACGCATTCATACTTATTTTAATATCATACTCATACTACTCATACTCAAAGTTGGAAATACTCATCGTATTCATACTTAACAATACGCATGATGTTATTGACTTCGACTCGTCTCTACTTAACATTTACACGAAGCACAAAATAAGTATGATTCGCGTACGAACACTACTATACTCACAAGAAGATTGTGTGTATGCTTTGCTTGTTGTCTTTGTCTTTCCTTTCTTCTTTGTTTGTATATGCAACAATAACAAAGGCTGTAAATTTTGATGAATGATTCGATCCACTCGAATCACTTATAAGTATTATAAGTATTTTTCTAAATTTATGAATCAGAATGAGTAGGCGTATGAATCAAACACATTTCGAATGTTGTGAGTTTGATGTCAACGTTGTACTCATACTCATTGTAACCTATACTTATAAATCAATGCTGTAGCGAGTACGAATGAATCAGAGTAGTTGAATTTCAATTCTGTTTCTCAAAATTGCATGAGTGCTTATGAGTAGCGGAAAAACGATTCATTGCTGATCTCTGGTTTGGACTGTGGCCGCACGTATAATAAGCCAACACACTACCTACTAGACTGTAGCGACTTCACGTAGTTTAGTTCGCTGAAGCATAATTACAAACAGGCAATCCAGGTTCAATATCCGGAGAAGGCGAAAAAAACATTATCTGGCTTTCGAAATTTTCAATATTAATAGGTTTTAAGAACCAATATTTCACTTGTCCACTTTTATCCCATTTTCTATATTCAACGAAGCTCTCAGATCGATCGCTAGATTCATTAAACGTTTGCCCTGGTTTTCAAATTGATTCTAAGTGAGTGATGCGATCATATTGATGCTGGGTTGTCAGTTAGCTCTCAATTATCGCTTCATATAGTACTACATCGGTCCGCTTTGGGTCCCTATAAATAACTCAACGAGGAAGCCCCTTGCTTATCGACCTACCCAGAGTTAATAATGTTAACAAGAAAGGAAGATAAGCCAGCTCAACACATTTTGAGAAACATCAGGCCACAATCAGCAAAGTTCCTGGCCACTAAACACAACAGAACAACAATAACAAAATTTCATTGATTCTATATTAATCATATATGCGTTAATTTTACCCATAAGCGGCGAGATCTGGCAATACTTAAATTCTAGACCCTGTTATAGTACACCAATCACCAATTTGGATAATGAATCTGAATGTAATAATATTAGGCCGGAGGGGAAACGGAAAATGCTTTGTGAGAGCACTTACGTAGCTCTTTAAAGACAGAGAAGCATGAAATATGAATTGATGCCATGGAAATTTGATTAATTCGTTGAATTTTATGTTCACTTTCTTACGCTTCGGTTAGACATAATTGCATACTTTTCAATCACATGCAATGAATCAATCGAAAAATTTCTTCTTTTTATGGCATGCGTTTCGATTGTCTTCCGGCTAAAATTCATGGAGTACCCGCCTGTGAATGAGTATAAATCACCGCTTCCGGACGTCACTAACTATCTTCTGATATCTATTGAACATTAACCTTCTTACGCTTCGAATGGACGTAATTGCATACCTTTTCATCGCGGGCATCGAATCAATCCAAAAAATTTCCTCCTTTTATGGTTTGCTGGTTGAATTCGACCAGGCATAATCGTGTTCGAATGGCTTTCAGTTAAAATTCATGAGATTTTCAATCTCCCTGCCTCTGAATGAGTATAAATTATCGAACCTGCCAAGCAATCTTTTGTACGATCTGTTTCGGGCTGCTCTTTTTTAATATTTTCATATTGTGGATGCTAGTCACGCTTTGTTGATATAAAATTCGATATATTCAAAGCACTTTGATTTGATGTATATATATTGAGTGTTAAAGAATATAAGGTATTAAAGACACAAACCATGTGTACCAGATATATCGTCTGTTCTTTTCAGGTTATTCACTCAAAAATCTTATGAAGTTTTTATAGAACGAACTAAGAATGCATTGTCATTAGAGTTTGCGGTATTTCCCGGGAAATTTTTGTCGGGAATTTTTGTACGGGAAATTTCAAATTAATGTATTCTTGTACACTTTTTTTAGAAAAAAAGGTCTGTAGACTAGTAAATAGACTGGTCTGTAGGCAAGTCTACAGACTAATCACTGACTACTCTTTTGACTTGTTTATGGACTAAAATCATTTAAAAAAGTTGTATTGAAAAAATAAAGCAGAAAAATAATTATTTGCATAAATTGAATTATTTTCTTTATTTCAGAGAATTATAATGAAGCTATTGACAACATAAGGAAAATAATCAAAATTTCCAAAAAAAAAGTCTTTTAAAAAATGCTACTCTTCAAAAATATGTAAAGGAAGAATTCAATAAAGAAAGAGTATCATCTAATCCTAGATGTACGAACAAGGTGGAACAGCATGGTTGGAATGATACAATCATTTCTAAAAATTAAAAATGCAATAAAAAAGGCTTTAATAGATTTACATTTATCATCATTGTTTGTTGAAGATTATGTCCCACACTTGGAAACATTGGTAAACGTCTTGAACCCCATAAAAGATGCAGTGGAAGCTTTAGGCAGGCGTGAAACCAATTTGATAATAGGTGATGCTATTATGAATACGCATTATGAACAGTTATTATCTGTTGATTCAATACTTTCGGAAAAAATGGTTCACACAATTAAAAGTAAAGTAAATGAAAGATATAATGACAAATTGATGTCATTAGTAAATTATCTAAACACTTCACAACACAATAATATTAACATAACAAAGACAATGTTAAAATCCTATGCAGAGCAAATGTACAAACGCCTATTCCAAGGTACTGAAATAATATCGGCTGAAAGTGTTGAAGATATTTCCGTTGCACAAGTATATCAATGTTTTAAAGAAAAGTTGGAAAACGCCATTAATGGGGCTAAAGAAAAAACAAGAAAACTGAAATTAAAAACAGACAACTTATTTAAAAGAGAGCTCTATTTGAAGCTAGTACAAACAGAACCAAAAATTTAGACATACTTTTTAATGCATTGTTAACGCCTAAGGCCACTTCTGTAGAAAGCGAACGTGTTTTTTCGTTAGCTGGTAAATTTTCAACAAATTTACGAAATAGAATGTCTGATGAGTTATTAAATGCACTAATAATTTTAAAAACTCATTTTTTAAAAACTTAGTTCTTCGAAAATTTTTTAATATTTTTATTTTTAAATATTATTTTTAATCAATTCTTAATAGTAACTGATCTCAAAATGTTATCATTAATCTGTTTGTTTCTGTTTATACAGTATGAATTTAGATGTATTGTTTTCTTTTTTGTTAATAAAATAACATTTTAATAAAAATCTTAAGCATTTTACTAGTATTGTAAATTTTATAAGATTTGCCGGGATTCCCGGGAATTTTTCACTCCCGTTTCCCGGGAAATGAAAAAGTCCGGCAATTCCCAAACTCTAATTGTCATTCAAAAATCTTTGAACGCTTACTATTCACATACATAACTGGTCATTAAAACCATTCAGTCGGGATTACAACCTACCTTCACACACAACTTGAGTGGCGGGGGACCTACCATTTAGAGTCGACTCCGAAAGACAAATTTTTTAAGAAATTTTTCATGGTAATTTTATTTACTCTCAGAGTTTTTGCCAGAAGGGCAGTCGCCGAAGTAATATTTTTTCATATTTTGTTTAGTTGGAGATGCATGACCTGGGGTTTGAAACGAGACTACGGCGATTTCTAAGTTATGTTCTCTTCTACGTTATTTTCTAAAGTCAAAAAGAATATCAAATTGAACACTGTTGGTTTCGTACAAAATTGCAAAATATTGATTTCATTATATGACCACACAGAGGCTTCGTTCTTTAAAATACTATTCATTAATATGTTAACTAGTTTCCCGCTCTCTAAATACATAAAATTATTGATTTCCTTAATTTTCCTTTAGTTTTAAAGCAGACTAATTATCAAATATCGGGGATAATATCTTCTGAAAGTTCGTATTTGATGGCCTTAATGCAAAACTGTGAGTGCGATTTCATTGAAGTAAATGAAAAATAACTTAAATGAAGCCAACATTCTTAGTTTTCCGTTGAACATTATTATTTCAGCATAAGAAAACATTGTTTAAAACTAATGAATAAAACATTTGTGCACTCAGAGAGGAAATCTAAACAAACAATCAGGAGTAAACAACAATCGACCATCGACCAGATGATTTTTAAAACAATACCACAGTAACTCTGTGGCACATACTCCCCCTCTTATAGCCATACTTGAAGCATATTTTTATTGTAAGTGTGTATGTGTAAAATTCAATTTTCTGCCATCTATTTATATTTGGTCACTACTGGCAGGCAATACACAATAAATTGCTGGCAATTGGTTTCGTTGGTCACATGTGCCTTTAGGCCAAAATCAACACTCACTTGTTTATGTTTTGTTGTCTTGCGTTGAATTGACAGCTGAATGTGAATGGTGAAATGTGAAGTGAAGGCCAACAACGGTTTTCTTCAATAATTACAGCAAATAACGGAAGAGAAGAAGAAGAAGAAAAAAAACAGTATAAGGAAATAAATAAGTAAGGAAGGAAGGAAATCACCTTCAACAAATCAATGCTGATGAACTTCCTTTCTTTTTATCAAAATTGGCAGGCTTCCTTCTCTCTCTTCTCTCGTAGTGCAAATTAAAAAATCATGTAAATATTTTCTTTTTTTATTGTTATTACTTTAAAGGTAATTATTTGATTATAAATAATTATTGGAAAAAAAATGTCTTACAATTGAAGAGGGGAATGTATGCCACATGTTTTAAATGCCACATGCCTCATAAATCATTAGCTGTTCAATTTTGTCCCTTCTTTTTTTTATTTTTTGTCATAATTTTAAGGACATGATTTCATAATTATTTTTATTGTATATGTATGTGTGTTGAAATAAAAAAAAATTATTTTTATTTACGCCAAGTCACGTTTGATCAAATAAACACCCCATTTAAATTTATTTCACAAAATTCAAATGTCAACGATTATCCTGATTTACAACAACGTATTTAAAAAGGATTTAAACACATCATAAATACAATGCAAATGGAGCAAACGTAATAAATAATAAAAAAATAGACTAACAGACAGATAGACAGACAGACGGACAGACTAATAACTTCAGTTTTAATAATCTGACACTTGTCACGAAACTGTGTTTGGTGGGGGGGAGGGGTTTATTGAAAAAACAACGACAAGTATTACTGGAGTAGCCACTGCCACCATAATTCTATTACTGTTCTGTTGTAAGTAAGAAATTGGTATACCCTGTGTAGTGTTCGAGACTTTCTCTAATGGCCTTCTTATTTACGGCAAGTATTGTCTAGTAGGTAGTGTGTTGGCTTAATAGACTGAAGGCCCGAGTTCGAATCCTAGGTCAGACATCAAAACGAAAATATGAAAATATTTCTTCGGCGACTTCCTCTCAGCAGATTTATGGTCTTTTGAGACACTGAAAACCGGTTTGCAGAAGCGGACTAATATCTCAGATGGGATATAGGACAGTCACTTAATTGACAGTGACTTAATTAAGAGTGAACTGCATAGAATTCTTTTGCGGCAGCCTACTGATGCATTTGAATCACATAGGTAAGCCAAATAACGGCAAATTAGGACATGTGAAGTTGACTTTATCTAGCAGGTGGTGTGTTGGCTTGTAGGGTGTTAGTCTATGGTTCAAACGCTAGCTCAGACGTCTCCAACGAAACGAAATAGAGTAACTCTTAGAGTAACTCTTAAAATTGCCATGAAAAGTTTCTCAAAAAACTGTCGTTCGGAGTTGACTTTAAACTGTAGGTCCCACCACTCATGTACAAAAATTAACGCACACAACATAAGTGGTGTGAGAAGCTAGGTCGTAATCCTGACTGAAGTGTTGTAATGACCAATTATGTATGTATGTATTGTTGCACTTTATAAAATGAATTATGCTTGATATCGAACCTGCATATGTATATTTTCTTCCCATCTCAAGATTTTTAATTTAATTTAAGTGACTTTTTTTGCTATTTCGATATAAAGTGGATAAAAAGATTCGTGACATGTGATATTGGTAAAAACACCTATACGTTACTGGCATACCATTTCATCATGAACTAACAAAGGAACAAAGCGCTTGCAAATCATTGAACTTATTTTTTTATTAAAATTCGTGTTATGGAAAGAAATGTGTTTCGATCGAAAAATTATTGTATGGGACAAAGTCATTTGTAGTCCAAAGATGTATGTGAAAATCTTTGCAGTTTGAAAAAGGAACTTTGTGGGTAGGCAGGTTCAGTGAACCACAGGTACTCCAATAACTAATCGTAACGTGCGATAATGCTGTAAGCAACCCATCCATTTTTAGTCCATAGTTGTAGGTTAGGTTAGGTTAGGTTAGAGGACGTGTACTTGTCAATAAGACAAGTACAGTACCCGGAGGTCAAATTGACCCATTGTACAACGTGCTTAGAGAGGGAAGGAAATAGAGGGAATAGGATGAAGGGAGGCTATGTAGGTAAGGGGGGAATGGACAGCGGAGGAATCACACAGAAAGAAACAGACACAAACAAAAAGGGGGAAGAGCGCGACTACACTTATAAAGCCCTAGCGCCTCAACCAGCCCAAGCTACTAATTAATCTGTGGAAAGCCTTGATGTCGGCTCTCGACACAGAATTCAATCTCTCAAAGAAGGCCCTGCCAAAGGTCCTCAACCTACCAAGGGGTGGGCAGTTACAGAGGAGGTGTTCGATAGTCTCCAACTCCTCCTCATCGCAACATGCTCTGCAATAGTTCGGCTGGGATCTGTTCCAGCGACCTAATCTCGCAGTGCCCCGGTCCATAGTTGTAAGTGAAGAGCTACCTTTGCAGCCTGAAAGAGGCGGTTTGTGGGCCTGCAGTTTATTGAACAATAGTTCTCCAAGAGGTAATCGTAACGTGCGTTCATTAATGCCATTTTTTTTTTATCCAAAATGGGAGAATTGGTCTTTTACTGACTTAATTGGTCATTACGACCCTTTAGTCAGAATTACGGTATAGCTCCTTACGCCGCCAACGGTGTGTGTGTGTTAATTTTACTTAATTTTATTTTTAATAAATTTTAAATTAATTTTTAACAAACAACAGATTTTTTGAAAAACTTTTCATTGTAATTTGATTGACTTTCAGAGTTTTGGCCAGAAATCTGCTGAGATGAAGTTGCCGTAGAAATATTCTTTTCATATTTCGTTTTGTTTGAGATGGATCTAAGCTGGGGTTTGAACCACGGGTTCCTGCCTAGTAAGACAACACACTGCCTGCTAGATTAGGGCGATTTTAAATTAGATTCAGTCGACATAGTTTCATGAAGACAGGGGTATTTTAAACCTATTAAGAGGCCAGCACTTAATCTCATATTTTAAAGCAGTTTCAAGCAGTCATCAAGTTCATGTGATTTGACCCCACTAGCCTCTTCCTTGTGGAGACACATGATGTTGTTCGTATACAGAGACAAGTCAGTTAAAAAGTCAGTCCTGCAACCAGTACTACGGTCCCTATTGTTGCGATCATGACAGAAATGCTGCCAGAATTAGAGCTCATAGCTGAACCATTTACGAAGTAGACGAGTGCTACTGGCCTTAAGAAGTGTGCATTAAAAAATGAAGTGAAAGCAAATTTCATGTGTAGAACTGCTAGGAAAGTGGTAACAAATAATTCCAAACGTCCCTAATAAAAGGAACTTCGATACAAATAAGCAAATTCCTTAGATACCCATTAAAAACTTCCTTATTTTCTTACACAAGAATTGAAAGAATTGCACTACTAAATTTACGTTTCAAAAGAAATAGACCAAATTTTTTCGTGCACACTCCTTAACTTAAATTTATGCCCTAATTTTGTGGGCTTTAAAATTATTCACTTTTCACAAAATAAAGCTCAAAAACAGATTCATTTTCCATGCATATATCATTTTCTAATTAGTGGCCATAAATTTAAGCAACATCCCATACTCCCCAACAATACATAAACATCTCATGCCCATGCAATAAAGGATGAATGGATAATCATGCAGGAAGCAACATTAAACATCATATGTGTGTGGGATTTTGATGGTCACAAGTGTGAACTATGGTTTCTACTAAAATTTATGACTTTTACGAAATTTATTTCTTTTTTTTGGTTTGGGGCTAAAGAACTCCATCACCATCAGCATCAGCATCAGCATTACAATAACAAAATTAAATTGAATTCTATTGTCCTTAGAGTCACACAAAAAAGTGTCTCTTTGGATTTAATGTTCATTTAAATGGTCATAAATTAATATTTAGAAATTGGATTTTCTCTCTTTCATTTTTTTTTCCATTTACAAAGACAAAACAAACAAACAATACTCTCCTATAGAGATACACTTTATAAAACTTTTCAACTTATATTGTGTATCCGTAGTAGGAACAAACAAATGTTTTATTTGTTTATAAGCAAAGGAAGAAAGGAAGGGGTTTCCTTATATCATTCCCTTATACTTCCTTACTGCCGTAAGAAACACTTTGTAAGTCGGCTAATGAAGCATTATTCCTTGTGGTTTATTTAAATATAATTACAGAGAGAAAGAGAGAGGAGTTGATATATGTACGATATATTGTAATACACCTTCTGTAACACATGTTGTTGTTGATTCTGGCCGCCAATTTGTAGCCGACTTCTTTGTCTCCTGTACTGTACACGCAATATAAGCAAATATTCATTAACCGTTATTGTATCGATGTCAAGGGTGTTTGCAAAAGTATGTAATGATGCCGCTTATTTGTGAAAGAATTTATGTGTTGCCAGTTTAAACCATGAAGGGTAAAAATGGCAACAAAAATATTCAAAATCGATTCTAGAATTTAGAAATTTAGCATAATTTTAATTGACAAGCTATGAAGAAGTGTTAATTGAGGGAAGAGGGTTAATTTGTGTTGTAAATTTAATCATTTCAAGTTTGTGACCTGGACCCCAGCAAAAATAGGAGTGGTTCGGTGTGAAATTAAATCATCATGACATGACATGACATGCAAGTAAATGTGCGGTTAGGTAGGGAGGTGAGCATTATTAAAAATGGCGATTCCCAGTCTTATCGGCATACACGCATACATAACCGCAGTCTATTGACATGATATGCAAGTAAATGTGCGGTTAGGTAGGGAGGTAAGCATTATTCAAACTGTCAGTTCCCAGCAGTGTTGCCAATTTAGCCATTTCATGGCTAAATTTAGCACATTTCAATCATGTTTAGCCATCAAAAAATAAATTTTGCCATTAGCCATTTTTTTTAGCCATTTTTATTTTCTTTTGGCCATTTTTAGCCATATTCATATTTTACCAGCAACTTTACTAAAATGATACATAAAAATGTTTTAAGGTTAAAATCTTTTCTGAATTGTACAACGACGACAATATTCGTTTATATTTGTTATTTTTGAAACCCATTTTACATGAAGTCCAACTAGTCAACAAAATTTTTCAAGGCCATGAAAATGATCCAACTCGCCTATTAAAGGAACTATTATTGCTTAAAAAATTTTGTGAAATGAAAAGTAGTTGGTGACGACTGTGTAGACGTCTTATGCAGCCTAGGTTATGAATTTGAAACTTATCTAAAGGAAATTAAAAAAGCGGAAACATGAAAAGAAGACAGAACGTGAAATTAGGCGAAATTGTGTTAAATTTGTTGTCGATTTCATAAATCAATTGAAACAGAGGTTTGTAAACATATTTAAATACGAGTACATAACTATTATTTTAAATTCAAATTTTTATTACACACATTATTTTTCAGGTTGCCAGATAATATTGAAATACTTCAAAATATTGAATATTTCTCTATAGATAACGCCTTAAAATCTACCAAAGATGATATTTTATCAATCTTAAATTTATTTGATGTTGATGACGAAATTTCATTCAAAATTCAGGAGTAATACTCAAATATCCGTTATATTTTATTTTGGGCCGAGGTATTTAAATATAGAGATGCTGGCGGAAATAAAAAGTTTCACGAAATTTCGGAATTTGTGCTCAAACTACTTTCTTTACCCTGGTCAAATGCAGTAGTTGAAAGGGTTTTTAGCCAAATAAATCTGGTGAAAACTAATTTAAGAAATAAAATGCATCTATAGACCGTCACTTCGATTTGGTCTATCAGGTAAGAGTGCTAAAACTAATCAATCTCCATTTTGATTAATTTTTATTTATCTTACAGATTTCGACTTAAAAGAATCGATAAATGCTGTTTTGAATACGACGTACCGAAAAATTATTCAAAACTAGTTGGTACTAATGAGTCTTATGATAAAAACAATAATGACCCAGATTTTATAGATGATTTATTTCTTTAAACACTCAATTTTTTTTACAAATATTTTATTGTAATAAAAATGATCTCATTATTACAACATAGTTGTAAAAAATAAAAAAGTTAATAGTTTTTGTTGTTTTTAATTAAATATATGTGTTTTATTAACTAAAATTGTTTAGCCATTTTTCAGCCATTTTTTTTACACGATTTTAGCCATTTTTAGTCACCACGAGTTGGCAACACTGGTTCCCAGTCTTATCGGCATACACCAAAGTCCTTGTTGTGCGTTCGTCAGTGCAAAATTTTAACCACAAAGACTGTATAAGAAATCTATGTTGTATACTCCTTGTATTCAATTTTATTCGAATAGAGGATTAAAGTCTTATAAAATTCCAAAAAAATGTTTAGATTTTATGCCTACTAAGGTAGGGCAAACATATAGAAAGTGTTTCACTGTTTCAATATCACTTTACATGCCCTTACTTATTTACTTAATTGGTCACTACAGCCCTTTAGTCAAAACCACCTAGCTTCTGACACCACCAATGTTTTACGGGTTAATTTTATGAGTGACGTGAGCTACAGTTTCAAGGAGACTCCAAACGGCAGATTTTTTAAAGAAACTTTTGATGGCAATTTTAAGAGTAACTCTAAGAGTAAATTTTTGCCAGTAGACTACTAAAAGGTTAGACGCCGAGGACATATTTTTTCATATTTCGTTTCGTTTGAGATGCCTGAGCTGGCGTTTAAACCATAGACTCACACCCTACAAGTCAATACACTGTGACAATACCAAACAAACAGTTCTCTGATTCTCTCAAGAAGAATCTTTATTTCAAAAATTCTTTTATTTTACATGGTTGATATAAAAATGGTATTACAGTGTAGTTACAGTTTACGTGGTTGATATAAATGGTATTACAGTGTAATTACAGGGACGGCACTACACCTTCCCCTTTTTTTTCATTTTTTTCATTCATACTTATGTGTGCAGTATATTAATATAACATACTGCTAAATATTATTATTATATGGAACTTATATTTACATATGTATATATTATTATTATATGGAACTTATATTTACATAATTTACATGTGATAAAACTTAATATAATATGTAATAAAAATATATCCATTTTCTCTCTTAAATTGTTCATTGCCTGCATGTATCCACCTCCTTTCCTCTATAAGGATGGCGAGACAACCAAGTTGATCAGGCTTGATCGCCCCGCAACCCCCACAGTAGATATGTAAAATTATCTTTCATTATGGTGATTGCATGCATGCACTGAACATCTACATTTTAAATTATCATTTCCTTATCCTATTTTTGTGTACAGTTTTTCTCTGTTTTGTATTTTCATTAAAAATTGTTATATTGACCCCATCTATTTTCTCTACAATATATGGGCCTTCATATACATTATCATGTTTATTATAAGGTTGTTTTTGCAAAAGTACTAAATCATGAATCTGCACTTTTAATGGTTTGGCAGATCTGTCATAAAATTCTTTATTTTTTCTTTTATGTATATCAATTATTATCAAATTATCCTGTCACGGTCGCCATGTGACAATACCAAACAAACAGTTCTCTGATTCTCTCAAGAAGAATCTTTATTTCAAAAATTCTTTTATTTTACATGGTTGATATAAATGGTATTACAGTGTAGTTACAGTTTACGTGGTTGATATAAATGGTATTACAGTGTAATTACAGGGACGGCACTACAACACCACCTGCTAGATAAAGTCAACTTCACATGTCATACTTTGCGTTATTTGGCTTACCTATGTGATTCAAATGCATCAGTAGGCTGCCGCAAAAGAATTGTATCCAGTTCACTCTTGTCTCGGAAATCTAGATTTCTTAAATCTGGATCCAGAGTCTCCGAGTAATCTTACCAATTAAATCACTGTCCTATATCCCATCCAAGATATTAGTCCGCTTCTGCAACCCGGTTTTCAGTGTCTCAAAAGACCTGAGATTCTTTCTCTATGTTTACTGAATCGTTTTCTTCTTCACATCCAACTAATCTTTGGTAATCGGGCAACCGAATAATACGCACTATATCTCCCACCGAAAAGTCGTTGGTATCAGCTCGCATATTTCCTAATCGCTCATATCTCACAGTAGTCTAATAGGTAGTGTGTTGGCTTATTAGACGTGTGGCCACGGTTTAAACCCCAGGTCAGACATCTCCAACGAAACGAAAAATTAAAAAATATTTCCTCAGCGACTTCCTCTTAGCAGATTTCTGGCAAAAACTCGGAGAGTCAATAAAAATTGTCATGAAAAGTTTCTCAAAAACAAACACAACATGGGTTGTGTGTGAGATGCTAGGCTGTAATCCTGACTGAAGGGTTGTAATGATCAATAGTGTAGTTTGTATGTTTTGTGCGAGATGTCTGTGCAGGCGTTTGAATCAAAGGACAGGGTTAAATAAGCTAACTACGATGACTTTATATACCCTGCTTCGTCGTTACTTAACTCACATATGTGGTTCAAATTTATCAGTATAATCGATTGCTCCACAAGGAGCATACTCATGGTGTTATCCAGAGTCTGGATCCAGAATGTCCTAATGATGTTACCTATTTGGTCGCTTTCCCATATCACATGAGACACTTAAACCCACTTCTTCAATCCGGTTTTCAGTGTCACGAAAGGCCTTGGATTTTCCAACTAAGCTTTCTAAATCGTTCCACTTTTCATATCCAATTATAGCTTGAACTACACACGGAAAAATCATTGGCGTCAGTTAATATGTATATTGCTTGATCGTGGTGCCCTCTGCTATGCTTAGGAAGAGGAAACTTAATTTGGTTTCTGATCGTACAATATAGAACCCAGTCCAGTGCTTACCCATAGTTTAGTGCATCGTATAGCAACGAGTGTACATGGGCAAACAAACCTCTGCTAGCATTTCATTTAGGCGCGATAGTAACCAAAGACTGACTTAAGGAATACAATATCTGAAATATCTAGAGACTGTATTTATGAATTTCATTGCAAATCCCCAATTATTTTATTTACCTTTAATAGGTAATGACATTAATAGCGTTCCCGTTTTTTACACACGACACTCTTAAATGCTCAACGTTAACGTTATTTTTTTTTCTGTTAAACCAAAAACAATTTAAAAAATCTAATTTAGCAATAAATTAAAAAGACACAAACTACTTGAAGAATTATTAGAATTTGAACCAAAAATAACTTCGTGCGGTCAAACGCACTCCATGCGTCTGCCTATAGAATGGAGGAACACACTCTCAGGTCTCTGTGTCTGGACTCTTTACAGAAAATAAAACGAAAATTTTCAAATTGTTTTGTAATCAAATAAATGAAAAAACGTTTTCAATTTAAAATGTTTTTGTTTTGTTTTTTGTTTTTGTGATTCAACATTTTTAAATTGTTGAATATGAAAAGGGAAAGACGATAACCAAAAGCAACAAGACAAAAAAAAAATGTTGCAACAAAAATACCAGAAATTCCAATAAAAATCGCGACCAAAACAGAGTAAAACTATGAGCAAAAGAAGTTGCAACCAACGAAGCCAAGGCAATAATAACCAGCGGCCCAACACAAGTGACATTGTGGCGGCATATAAATAAACCCAACCAAAAGTCCGGGTCGGAGAGTCTGCTGTAAGGCATATTTACCACGCACTCCTTGAACCAAAAAAAAAAACAAACGAAACGAAACGAACTGTTGTTTAACGATGACGAAGAAGATGATCTTCAATGTTGTTGTGTGCTGATGAGAGTTGGAGAATGACGATGATTTCGTTTTGATGACAATAAGTGTGGGTTACAAAAACTCCAACAACAACAAAAGAAAAGAAAAAAAACTGAAGCAGGAAAAACTTTTTGGTAATTTCCAGGCAATGATCGATACAATAAGAAACGCTTTTAAAGCCATACTAACAGCAGTTACAATTGACAAAAACAAACTCTCCTCGACAATCCCAATCAAAAGGACAGTTTAAATTGATTTTACGACTCTTTTTTTCATTTTTTTCTTATTCTTCTTCAGCTTCTGCTTGTTTCTGTGGTAAAACAGTGTGATGATGTGATTTTTGTTTTCCAATTCTTTTGTTGCAGTTGTTGGTGTTGTTTTTGCAATTCGATTCGATTCGATTCCAATTTGAAAAATCCATGTTTTTTGCACTATTTTGTGTCGTTGCTGTTGCCAATCTTTAACAACACGATGATCGATCGATTGTTTGTTTGTTTGATGGTCTTTATCAGAACAAAACAAAAAAATGAGAAAAAAAAAACCACAACAGCAACTAAATATTGTTACTGAACTCTCAACGTTGATGATGATCTTTGATGGATGCGCACATCAAGCAACGTAACATCATTTCATTATCAACAGCAAAAAAAAAATTAAGGAAGCTACAGAAGGCTATGTTCGACTTAATGAAACCCTTTTAGAAGTCTACTTTTGTTAGCCAGAAGCTCTCACTTGGTCATCCTCAATTAATCGTTAAGAAAAAGGGGACTTTTATTAAAGGCGGCCTCTTTAAGGCAGCGAAATATAACAAAAAATCTGATGGTCTTCTTACCAACGAACAATTTTTTCAAATCGCTGACCAAGATACACTCATAAACCCATACAACTAAGTCTCTACAAGAAACTCTAGAATGTAACTGGATTAGAGGGCAGATTCGAAGTTCGAAAATACGGCACCGTTTATTCTTGGCATTGCTGTATGTGATTTCGATTATTATTTACCATCCAATCCAACAATGACTGATTTTGTTGCTATTTTGTAGCAAATCGTTAATAAAAATTCAGTCTAAAAGGTTTTGTTCACAAAGCCATTCAAAAGTGTAATGCTTCCACAAACCAGACCTCTGCCAATTTCACCAATTTTCGTTATAATGAAGATAATCTTTGGACTCCTTCTCTTTGGTCATTCCAAATATTAGCAAATCTTACTGTAGGGTATCAACAACAGTAAAAAAAAAACACGAAAACTTTGTAGTTGACAGAAAATTACAGTAGCAGACACTGCACATGCTGCTTTAACGAATTACGCACAAACAAAGCCACAGAAAAACTGCATAAAACTCCAAATAGTTCCCGACTGGGACAGCCAAACTTAGGAGAATTAAAAATTTAACTGGGATTTTTAAACAAAAGCATGCCTTCGGAATGAAATACTAGATATCTGTACAAGATAACCCAAAGATTTTAATATAATTTGAGGACAACTGACCCATACAGATCCGTACAATCCAAGTTTAAGTAGCGGTGAAGGCAAACGAAATTTTGAATTATACAAATTAGGAGGCCTCAATACACCCCAAATAAATATATCGTGGAAAAACTGGATTAATAAAACTGAAACTAAGGAAAAAAAAAATTAAAAGAATGTGAAGGTGATACTTTCCGACAGTCATATAATACCTAAGGGAACGAAAATCTGTCATAAATTCCTGACCAAATGAAGGAGTACGAAGAAAAATCTAAAACTATTGGGGACAAATCGATGCCTTATTTTATTGAAGCAATATAGAGCTGAAGTCGCCGTAGCCTAGTAGGTAGTGTGTTGGCTTATTAGACGTGAGGCCATGGTTCAAACCACAGGTCAGACATTTCCAACAAGACGAAATATGAAAAAATATTTCTTCAGTGACTTCCTCTCAGCAGATTTCCTGCAAAAACTCTGAGAGTAAATAAAATTGTCATGAGGAAGTTTCTCAAAAATCTGTCGTTCGGACTCGACTTTAAACTGAAGGGCCCGCTACTCATATATGAAATTTAGACCCCATCACTTGTGGATAAAATTAACACGCCCTACTAAGTCGTAATCCTGTCTGAAAGGTTGTAATGACCAATTATGCATATACGAGTATGTATATAATATAGAGCTGACTGCTATACAGACAATAATAATCAATTTAATGCTCTACATACATAACGACGCTTTAGACAAGATTATGGCCTTGCTTTTCATATGACCTATGTTTTATATTTTAATTCATGAGTGGCAGGACCTACAGTTTAACTCTGAATGAAAGATTTGAGAAGTTTTTTCATGTAAGTTAATTGGTCTTAGCCAAAAGACTGCTGAGACGGTGTCATCGTAAGACGTATACCAGATCTGTCCCCATAGTGACTTCCGATATTAACCTTCCTATACCCGCGCCAAAAAGTGAAACACCAATACCCGCGCGTTGGTCTGTGAGACCGACAATGGAAAATCCTATATCCTTGGTACTATTTCAAAAAATTTTTTTTGATGCAAAAACGAAGCTTATTACGAATAATGAAGCTACCAGTGATATCAACTTACTGGCACTATTTTTTTTACAAAAAAAATCGCAATAATAAAAAAATCGGTCTCACAGACCAACGCGCGGGTATAGGAAGGTTAAAAGCAAGAAGTTGGGAATCTGATTCCAGGGACTTATTCTAGCTTTCGCCGAGTAACGCCAGTATATCACCAGTCGTTGCCGTATTCTAGTAGGTAGTGTGTCGACTTATTAGACGTGAGGCCAAGGTTCAAACCCCCGGTCAGACGTCTCCAACAAAACGAAATACTTTTTCTGGCAAAAACTCGAAGAGTAAATAAAATTGTCATAAAAAGTTTCGCAAAAAATCTGTCGTTCGGAGACGACTTTATTTAAACTGTAGGTAACGGCACTTGCGTATAAAATTAACACACACAACATAAGTGTAGTTAAGGAGCTAGGTCGTAACAATTAGGAGCTAGGTCAATACAATTATGTATGTATGTATGCTTGTTTCTGAACACACTACTGTTGTTCTTAGCTCATGTTCAGTTTAGGGATCTGGTGGGGTTTTGATATGTATGATGCTGATATGTATGATGCTAGCTTCCTTGTACTGAAAACTTCGCAAAACGAGAATATGATTACCCATTCTCAAAAAGATTTTTAATCAAATTTTTTTCATAAAATTTTCCTTTTACCGCGTACCACTGTATGGACATCAAAGCAATATTTTTTGTTTATTTTTTTTTTTTAACCACAAACAAAAAAATTAAACTTCTGCATAGTTTTTAATAGCAACATTTAAGCCTCATTAATGCAACAAAAAAAAAATTTTATAAAATTACTAAAAACAACAACAACAACACACAAAAAATCACAGAAATCAATCTTCAATTTGATCAGAAGAAGAAAAAAAAACACAAGGCAAGTCGGAATAAGCAGCAAAAAAATTAAGAAAAAAAGTAGTAAAAAAAAATGATTTCATTTATTTATATTGAATTCACTCGGCTGGCTTCTGCTGCTCCGCTCTGTATACACACGTTTTTAAACTCGAGTAATTCCAATCCAAGTTTTGTATTGGAGTCTAAGTTTTTTTTTTTTTGTTTTTTTGTTGTTGCGCATAAGTCTGTTTATTTCCACTTGTATTTCATTCAACTCCCCCAGGAATCCTTAAATACATGTTACTTTCATTTTATAATCATCATTGATTTTCACTGACGTTCCATCATATACGACATATGATTCCAATAATCATTTCATTTTTGTTGTTTTTTTTTTTGTATTTTTTATTCCTTTTTCGCTTTTTTTTTTTTTTTTGTTGGTTGTTCATCCTTTAAAACTGTGGTACTAGTACTACTCTTGGCTTGGCTGCTTAACAGCGAACAGTCTTAAGTGTTATTAAACTTGTATTATAAATCAGAAAATCATTGCGAACAAAAACAAAAAAAAAATTAAAAAAGAAATAAAATAAAAACCTCATAATAAGTAATAATGTATTACAAGAACAAAAACAACAACATGCAACTGAACTCTGGAAAATTAGTATCAGGAAACTGAATTGATTTTTAAATTGATGGAATCATAAGAGGGATTTATTTGTAACGAAGCGGCAATTTAGAATGTCTTTTCAAGTGCACAACAGAATATTAAATCAGCAATTAGAACTTTCGAGAAACAGTGGAGGATTTAGTGGGATGAATTCTATACAAGAAGAAATGGTTTGCTTTACGAAATCTCTAATAATTATTAGAGAGAATAGTTTGCATTCCTTTAGTTTGCATTCCGTAGATGAACTGTCATGCGTGGATATTGGCAGTCTAAGTCGCTTCATCGGAAGCTCCGAGTGGTTCCTATAATAGGGGAAAGATGAAACTGTGGTATCACAATGGGCCCTGTATGCGGCCTAAGTGTGTCCGCTCATCGGGTGGACAGCCACTTCTACCTACCTACCTACCTTGCATTCCTTTTGACAATATTAGATCCTTGAAAACTCATGCTGTAAGGAATGTACAGTGCTTAAACCATTTTACTGCAAGCTTAAAGTAACCCGCTTCGAGTACCTGATAAATTGAATAAATTTTCGCCGGTATTTTCATATTTAAAGTGGCTTCAATCTTTTTCAAATAATCCATTCAGCAATTGTCCTAAACGTTGAGAGGGAATGAAATCAACAACGAACGTCATGGAAAGTTTACGCAAAAGAATCTGTTGAAAAAGGAGTAGGAGACTCAATGAGCAAATGTTTATAGCCAACAGTAAACCCATATGACCTCTACCTACTAAGCTGATGGAAAAAAATGGCCAAGGCCGCAGCTTTTTTGGCTTCAGAACTAGGGGTATAGGTACGGTGACCATCCGTCCACTATTATAGTGGACAGTCCGCTATTTTAACCTCCTGTCCACTATTTTTTTTGCGTCCACTATTTGTCCACTATTTTACCATACGTAACTTATAAAAAGTATTTATTTTCCAAAATGTCCGCTTTTGTCCACTTTTTTCACTAATTCGGTAAAAACTATAGACTACTTTCTTAAACAAGCAAAATGCCCAACAATATTGTTTTATTCTTTTAATAATCCTTTTGTTATGTCTTGGTTTATACTTATACACAGTCAAGCTAGTGTCCTCCCATAGATTTATACTGCGTTTAGAAAGTCTACGTATTTTAATGCCTGAATGAAAGGATATAATATTAAAAGAATTTAAATTAAAGTTAATAGAACATCACAATGAATTATTTTTACGATTTAAGGTATTACCTGAACCTGAACCAATGGGATGAATCTTTTAAAGAAATTCAGTGACTTGCATGGATATTGTTAGATGCAATTTCATCTTGGTCTTCAGTTCAAAAGCCGTTAATAAAGGTAACAGAAATTAGAAATGATATAAATATAAATATTAACGAAATTTGTAAAAAATTATGCAAATGCTGAACAAATAGAATATATGGAAACAATCAGCATTAAATCCTGATAAAAAGTGGGTTGAGATTTTAAAATTTTTTGAAACAAAAAATATTCCTTATAAAAACATCCTGAAATTAGTAGATTTTTCATTTGCTTTGCCAGCGTCTAACGCACCAACAGAAAGAGTTTTTTCTATATCTAACAATATTTGATCTTCCGAAAAATTCCAATTGGGACTACAAACTTTAGAATCTCTCATCCATAAACTGCAATTTTGAAATGGACTGTTCGGAATTTGAAACATTTTTATCTAACAGGCTCAATACTTTAAAAAATATATTCTGTAGAGAAATACCAGAATTAAATTTATACACATAAGTATATCCAAATGTATGTATACAGTGAGCGTCAAAAGAAAGCGTACACTATGATAAAATTCTAACAATCTCAACTCAAGTTTTCCACTTAAGGAGAGTGCCCGAAAAAATTTTACAATATTTCCAAAATTTTCTAATTCTTTTCTTCTTGTTTCAATTTAAAAAACTGGCAATAAAATAATTTGAAAAAAAAATTAACGGTAATTTATTAATGTATATTTTTTTGAATTGTACACTTTCTTTTGACGCTCACAGTATGTATAAATTTAAGTTTGTGTATATTATTTGTACCTATTTATGTCTGTATTTTAAGTCTTTATATAAAATATTAATTATAATAAATTAATTTGTTGGTTTTTCAATTTTATATATTTGTCCGTTTTTTTCTCTTGGAAATAATGGTCACCGTAGGTATAGGGCATATGGCTATTCCACTATTCTATCAGATTGTAACTACATATTTCTGTAACAAGGACAATTGCCTTCAATTCTCCTCTTCCTGGAATAACTTTTGCTGGTAGAATTATAATGATCCAACTCTGATAGACTTGCTTTTTAACGACAAGAATCAGATTGAGACCTTGACAGCGATAAGATTACTAATGAAAGACTAATGGAAGTTTCCGGAATATAAAGAACTCTCGACAACCTAAGCTATTACTGAGTATATGACGTGGTCTTCTAGGTTGTGAGTTGGATTATTAGACACGGGTATGTAGTTCAAATCCCAGCTTAGACATCTTGAAGAATCGAAATATGAACAAATTTTTCTTCATCGACTCTCTCTCTCCTGAAAAAAACTTTGAGAACAAAATAAAATTGCCATGAAAAGTTTCTTAAATCTGTCGTTTGACTTTAAACTGTAGGTCTCGCCTCTTATGAATAATATTAACACACAATATGGATGGTGATGTAAGAATCTAGATTGTAATCCTGACTGAAATGTTTTAATGACCAAAGAAATATGTAAGTAATGTTAGAGACATTTAGGTTGTTACAAATGGTGTTTAATATAACCATCCGTCTGACATCTTTTAATGATATGGCGAGGCATTTAAATGTTAGCATTTCCTGGATGAATTACAAAAAATCTAGTCGCTAATGTGTACGGACAATAGAACTGAGGTAGTTAGCATGTTAGAGAAGTTGATGCAGACTAGAGCGATATTGTACGAGAAGTACATTATAGGTCTAGCTGCTCTTTGACAATAAGGGATCATTTTGTTTGAAAAAAATACATAGCGGCTCATTGAGAGAAAACTATGTATTTCGAAAAATGATTTTTATATGGACCATCACCCAATTCCTCCGTGATTATTCAGAGGTATCTGTAAACAGATAAAGAAGTCGCCGTGGTCTAGTAGGTAGTGTGTTGGCTTATTAGACTGAAGGCCCGAGTTCGAATCCCAGGTCAGACATCAAAACGAAATTATTTCTTCGGCGACTTTCTCTCAGCAGATTTCTGGCAAAAACTCTGAGAGTAAATAAAATTGCCATGAAAAGCTTCTCAATAAAATTTGTCGTTCGGAGTCGACTTTAAACTGTAGGTCCCGCCACTCATGTATAAAATTAACACATACAACATGAGTGGTGTGAGAAGCTAGGACTGAAGGGTGCGGGCTTCTTGGGGACGATTGCTGTAGACTGTCTAATGGTGAAGGTATAGCACTGGCCATTTTATAGTCACCTAGCAGCAACTCGTTTCCTTGCCGTTCGCATCTTGAGATGTCCACAAACACTACTCCCTCTCTTCCACCTTCCTATAACCCATTTTCATAAAAACCTGCACAATGCACTGCATGAGTAGGGGCCATCCCCTGAGTGCTGGTTTCACCAAAAAAAAAAAAACTTAGCTAGTAGTCGCCATAGTCTAGGAGGTAGTGTGTTGGCTTGAGGCCTCGGTTCAAACCCCAGGTCAGATGTCTGACCAGCAAAACGATAATGAAAACATATTTCTTCAGCAAATTTCTGGCAAAAATTCCTACAATAGATAAAATTGGAAGTCGCCGTAGTCTAGTGGGTAGTGTGTTGGCTTATTAGGCTGAAGGCCCGAGTACGAATCCCAGGTCAGACATCAAAACGAAAATATGAAAATATTTCTTCGGCGACTTCCTCTCAGCAGATTTCTGGCAAAAACTCTGAGAGTAAATAAAATTACCATGAAAAAGCTTCTCAAAATACTGTCGTTCGGAGTCGACTTTAAACTGTAGGTCCCGCCACTCATGTATAAAATTAACGCACACAACATAAGTGGTGTGCGAAACTAGGTCGTAATCCTGACTGAAGGGTTGTAATGACCAATTATGTATGTAGATAAAATTGTCATGAAAAGTTTGCTAAAAAAAATCTGTCGCTCGCAGTTGACTTTAAACTGTAGGTCACACCATTATTGTATAAAATTAACACACACAACATAAGTGGTATGAGCAACTAGGTCGTAATCCTGACTAAAGGGTTGTAATGACCAATTATATGTATTTTGTATGGATAGCTTAGCTGATCTAGTTTATGTTGTTCACCCCTGACATTATATAGTTTGAGTTTGACTGCTTTTTTGTCTTTTCCAATGATACTCCTAGGGAACTAGATATCTGCAGTTCGGGCGGTGTGTATTCAAACTATGCATACTATATATGGATGCTAATCTAGGAATAGTGGCACTGTTGGATTCGCTTTCTACTGGTCCATTCCAATTACTTAAACTTGTAGATTATAATGGCCATAATGGATACCAAATATATAACGGAGTGTGTATTGCATTAAAAGAAGCCAACTCCTGGGTGTTGGTCTCAGTTAAGAAAATGAAATGCCATCATAGAGCATTTCTGGGCATTTAAAAAATTAGATTTCCTTGTAGATGATTGAACCTGATATCGAACAAGTAATCCACAACTCATGAATTAATGTAATATTCCAGTGGTTGTTACGGCTTATTTTAATTGAAAATTCATTCAATTTTTAAGGACCGTGTTTAAGGTTTCTTATCAAAATTTCATATCAATTTCATGTTATTTTTGAACAACTACAGCAAGCAACAGTAAATAATTCATTATAATACGCTGTACAAATGCGAAAACAACATTTTATGTTTCAATGCTACTGCTGTTGCTGTTAAATGCTAACATTGCAAATAGTTGTTCGGCAATATTATTAACAGCAACAGCAACAACAATGGAAAAACATTAACAAAATGTTGTTATGTTCAGTTAAAACATTGTTACAACACAAACGATTAGATGATGACGATGACGACAATGGAGGACTTCTTTTTGCCAACGATCGAATGCTGCAGAAGAAAAAAACTGAAAGCAAGAGACACGAACAAAAATTATGTTGCAACATACATAACTTTTACTATTACGATGTAATGTACAACGATGCAACAGCAACAAAAAAGTTGATTTGTTTTATCATCCTTTCTAGTGTCTCTAAACGAAACAAAAACAAAAAAAATCATTCGTGTTTGTATTGATTGATATGATGATGATGGTGCTGGTGATTTTGATGGTGCTAGTGCTGATGCTGATGCTGATGTTGGTGCTGATGCTGGTGCTGGCATCCATCCATCCACTACTACTGGTATTTTAGACGAATCGATCAAAGATCAATAGTATTTTTATGCCACAATGATGAACGTTATCCGCAAGGAACTTTGCTTGTTTTTTTATTTTGTTTAAATGGCTCGTGTGTCTGGGCGCAGCAATTGTCATCCGTTTGAGACAACCAACTATCCAAACCATCTATCCATCCATCTAAATCAAATCAACAACATCAATGCCCAAATGCAGGCATTTAATACAGTGCATTCATATGCTTGTAAGCAATAGTACAAAAGGCTTTCAAACTCTATACTCCAAAGTATTCATCCATTTAAATACGCTGCTGCTCTAAAGTGAGTGTTTGCACAAAATGCTTTTATCAGACATTTAACTTTTGCCTATTTATGGTCAATTGTTGTTTAAGATTTTTTTCCAACAAAATTTTTTTCCTGCTTGTATCCCTAGTTTTTGTTTGATTCCTTACATTCAATTTTCCTATAAACGTTTGGCTTAGAGAGATAGAGAGAGAAAGAGATTTAAAGTTTTTGTGAGTTGGTGTGTTATGCGACTAATTGGATATGAAGGACCTTAAATAACCGATCACTGTTCTACATAATTAGCTTTATAAACGAACGGCATGCAGTTATGGTGTAAAACATAACAAAAGATGTCATTCAGTCAGCCAAGTCAGACAAAAAACAGAAAAAAAGCTTAGGCTAGACCAGTCCATGCCAAGACATGCCAAACACAAAACAATGTCACATCGTCACAAACCAGCCAAATAGACATCCATCCAACAACAGACATCAACCAACAATTGAGTGACTCAAAGACTCATCCAAGTGGTACATGATTTTCTGATTCGTTTTTTTTTCTTTCTTTATCGCTAGAATTAATAGACAAAAGAGGCTTTACAAAAGTGCACACAGTTGCAGTTGAGGAATAAGTAAAGAAGTGG
Source organism: Sarcophaga caerulescens (assembly GCA_927399465.1). NCBI lineage: Eukaryota > Metazoa > Arthropoda > Insecta > Diptera > Sarcophagidae > Sarcophaga > Sarcophaga caerulescens. Next base: position 88,187,511 of record OV656867.1, on the reverse strand, counting down.
ATTTTTTTTTGGGATTTAAAATTATTTCATTAGTTTTCTTTAAATAGGCTGAAGCAACATTATAATTTGATCTTGTATATCGATTTGCATGTAAATTTTTTAATAAGAACGCACTTTGGATATTCTACAGAAGGAAAGTTGTCAAAACCAATTACAAAAGTAAAGATACATACTTATGCCGAGATCGCTCACGAACTTGATGACAATTTAAATAAAACGGCCCAACAACTTTAAATTCCGTGATTTTAAAAACGTAATTGGCCATCTCCCACTAAAGATCCTGCTACACAGGAATACACACGAACCAGAGAATCGGTGCAAAGCATTGGAAATTCCCAAAACAACAAAAATAATTGCAAGGAAAGGAAATATGTCTTGGCCAAAATCGGAATTTTAAGTACGATCGAGGTCAAATGCAGCATTGATAACACATCAAACTCATCTAGAAACAACGTTTTTCGTGGAAATATATCGGGTATAATAGTGAAAGACTTTGCTCCGTGAGAACACTCTTTTTAAAAGGTTGCACTGCCTGACCTTCCTTTGAAGACCGTTGTTGAAGGAGATAAAGCATCTTACTTTTAAAAATGGTGGAAACTTCATTGTCTTTTCCTAGTTTAAAGTCATCTACCATGACCGCTGCAACACACTTCCTAAACGTAGAAAAAAATGGTTCATTACACTTCTATCCCAGTCAGATATACAGTTGGAGAGGAATGAAGTATGAAACAATCAAATACTCGGGAAATTATTTGGCTTTTAGTCTGAATTTTACATCTGTCCACATTTATTTTCGGTCATGCTAAATAAAGATGTCGTAAACGTTTTTTCTTTTGCCTTGCATGTCACCGAAAGAGAATTGGGAACTGCAATGTAAGTGAAGAGCTAATGGTACATCTAATTGCCTGTAGGTGGCATACTCTTAAAAAAAACTGGCTCATTTAGTTATTGTTTGACAGCCATAGACCACAGAGTACTCAAACCAGTGCTAAGCTTGAAAGAGAACTGAGAACTGCAATGTAAGTGATCAGCTGATGGTAAATTTATTTACCTGTAAGATGTATAATCTTAAACAAACTGGCTTATTTACTTGCTGCTTGACAGTCAGAGATCACGGAGTACTTGAGCTAAGCTTGGTAAACAAAGTCAAAGATGCCAAGGCTACCTATAGCCCAAGTGAAGACTATCACTTCACCCGAAAATAATTGAAAAAATTCGTGATATGTCGTTAGCCAATTGGATGTAGAAAGTACAAGAGATTATGAAAGTGACAGACATACTACATGGTTCTGTGATTTCAATTTCAAATGATCACTTGGGTATGGGAATGCATTTCGTATGCTGAGTGCCATATTTTTCGCAATCGAACACAACGGATGAATAAGTGTGTTGTTTCACAAAACGTAAGGCCACTACCAACCATTACAGGCCAATTAGCAGTCAAAACAATGGATTTCTTGGGGCGAATCGCCGCCAACGAAGGCCAAGGTAGGGGTTTGTGAGCCAATAAAGTCATGATGACTATTTTTTCAGATGCTCGTGGTAACTTTGATTACCACTAAAAGGGTGAAACAATCAACGGCGAATAGTATGCCTACGTATTGGATCGATTTAATGAAAATTTGAAATGAAAAGTGAAAACATTTGATCAAAACATATGTTGTTTTGCAACCAGACAAAGCAAACTTGCTCATGTGTAAAGTTTGCATGACAAATTACTTTCTATTGCACCCTTCCCTCGAGACTTAGAAACCAAGTGACTATTACTTGTTTCCCAACAAAAAAAAATGGTTCGACGGAAAAAATATTTGGCGTCCTCTCCAACTGTATATCAAAATCATCTCACAGACAACTTCAAGTTGTTCAATGTTCTCAAAAACTTTTATATTTTGGAAGGATTATAAAAATTGAAGAAACTTTTAGGGCTTAAAGGAAAGTTAGGTAAGGGACCCTTCTTGCAGGAGCGATACCATTTTAACCAGCGTTTTGGCCCATTGTGATAAACTATGTTGGAAAAATAAAAAAGAAATATGGAATCAGAATGCATCATAAAAAGAAAAGTATAATCTGGTAAACTAGATTGTATATATTTTTATCACACCCCTCCCTCTCGACCTTCTTAAACCTTAGCGAATACATTTATTACTATTTAACTAACACCAGCTGTGCTTCCAGTTCGCAACAAAAAAAAAAAAAACCTTCAACTAAAATTTTTAAAAACAACAATTTTATGTTCACTGTATTCGTGGCTAGTTGTCCGTCTGACTGTCTGTTTAGCCATCTATTTTCTGTTTGTTGGTTGCTGGAGAACTAACGAAAATGTTGTAAATCATCATTGTCGTTGTCGTTGCAAACCAAATTCTTTAATAATTGGCAAAAATATATAAAATTTCTATGATTATAGGCTCGGCAAATCAGCGACCAAAAAAACACAAAAACACTCTAGTGTGTCTTCTCATCAAATTATGACTTTAAAAGGAATATTATTGGTTTGAGTTTTTCATCTTCTTCGACTGCAACTTGTTCTGCTTTGTTAGTCTATAATTTATATTGTGCAAGTATTTATAGATTTTAATCGAAAAACTTCATCGCAACATGTGTGTTGAGTTTCATTTAAATGTTGTTGTTGTTTTTTCTTTTGTGAATTTTATTACAGTAAAAATTTCACACCTTTTGGCAAATTTGTCAAATTGAGTTGATTTTTGAATTTTTAGCGTTTTGACAACAACCGATAACAACAATAACAATAACAACAACAACTACTACAAGAACAAATACAAGAAGAAGTATGAAATCAAAATGAAAACTTAACTTGAACTTGGGGAAAAATATTATTTAACATGTACAACTCGTATGTTTAACGAGGTACGTGATGGACATATTCAACCACCGCAACCATCACCTCCATCAGCTTCTATCCACTATCCGCCAACAACAACATCCAACCACCATCCATTTAGTAGACATCCAAACCAATCAACCAAACACCCATCCATCCATCCATCCGCCGAATCAATACAATCGATACCGTATTTTTCCTTTTCAATTCAACACCACCTCACTTCACCACAGCTCACTTCACTGCAATTCAATGCACTGCAATTCATGCTTCATTCATTCATCCATTCATACATTCATTGTGTTATCGATTTTTCGTTTTTCGTTTTTCTTTTTCGATTTTATTTTTTCTACGTCGTTTTGTCTCATTTCATTGGTATTGTATTTTAGCTAAAAATCAAATATTGTTGTAGTTGTTGTTATTGTTGTTGTTGGTATTATTTATTATATTTTGTTGTTGTCGTTGTTAACTAAAAGCCAAAAACTTAACTTAAAAAACGTAGGAAAACGCAATTGTGTGCAGAATATCGCAAAACCTGTCCCAAGTCCAAGAAAACACATTCGTTCCACTGCCACTGTTTTGACAAACTGTAGATGACAACTGTGTTGTGTGGATGGAAGATTGCTGGCTGAATGACGACTGTGTAGAATGAGTGAGTGTCTGCTCTGTACTTGTACTCTCGTACGTAATTCGTAAAAACTTGCGTGTGAAAATATCCATTTCAAAACATACGTGATTTTTATTCCATTCCATGCCCATCCATGCCATGCCATCCATCCATCCATCCATCGGCTTGAGTTTATTAATCTTTTTTCGATAATTTTTTTTTGTGTTTTTTTTTTTTCTTTTCTCTTACAATTTAAAATTTCGATTTGGCATACAAACGCAAAATAAATTCGATTGATTTTGTACAGAAAATTTAGTTTTGAATTTAAATTAAAAAGGAAAACTATGCGACAGCGAAACAATTTACAATTTAGAAAATTTAAAAATTAACATTAGAGGCATATGTAAAGGTAATCGAAATCATATTTTCTCATTTTCGATTTTGAAGGCCTATTTAAATAATTCTTGTGGTCACCAGTAGTCTCTTAAAGGAATGCAGTCTTCATTCTGTTATGTTAATAGACTTTCTTTATTTATCTTTCGAAGTATTCGGTCTGCTAATAAACAATTTCTGAAAATCCTGCTTTTTTGGATCGTCGTGATTTAAAAGTTTTTATTTCCTTTAAATAACTACCGACTACTTTTCAATCACTTACGCCTTTTCCCACCATCTATTTATTACTGTTATGATTTAAAGGCATTTCAATTGTTTCTTACACCAACGACAATAATACAAAATGGAAGTCCTTGATCAGAATCTTGGATTATATACACTCAGAATCAATCCATATCGGTCACAATAGTACGGTTTGGCTTGAATCAAGTACAAAAGAGTTGAATCAAGCCCGAATCAGCCAAGTACAAAAGTGTTGATTTTAGCGCGATTTAAGCCTTTTTGGGATCAAAGTGATCTCATCATGTATTTGGTTTAAGCATATTTTTTCTTGATTTAAGATCGAATTCGTACTTGATTCCAGAGAATCAGAAGTTGAAGTAATCCTAAGCGCACTTGTTTCAAGAATTATAAAGTTGATTTAAGCTAGATTTCGTACTTGAATTAACTTATAAATGGGATCGAATTGAGGCAAATCGTACTTTATTCGAGCACAATGAATTTGATTTAAGCCCTAAATTGTACTTGATTTAAACCTAAATTTATCCAAAAACGAGCTTGTTTCAAGAATTTTGAACTTGATTTAAGCTCGAACTCGTACTTGATTTAATCAGCGTTGTCAACTTTGAAATTTCAAAACGCACCAAAATGTAGAAAAAAACGCGACATTTAAAGAAAAAAGCACCAAATCTAGAAGTTTTTTTTTTTAAATATTTATTGAATCAATTTAAAATTAAAAATATAACAATAAGACACTCACAGCTCAAGGTTTAAAAAAATAATAATAAAACTTAACAAAAATAAAATGAATTTTATAAATTCCATACAAAATTTTTTTAAAAGAAAAACTAAAAAAGACAGCAAATTTTATATAACATAATTTTCCTTTTTCTTTAGATAAAACATACTATCTTCAACAATGCAAATGGTACGTCTGTAAAACTGATTGTAAACATTTTGCATAGTTGAATGAAATGGTACTGAAAGCGTTGTATTTTTTTGTACAAATGTTTTTTGCCACACTGAAACAAAAAGTTGTGTCGAATTTACTTTGGTGCCACCAAAAATTAAAAAACGCACCAAAATTTAAAGAAAAAACGCACCACGCGCCATCTAAGGAATTTTTCGCACCAAAAATTTAAAAAAGCACCCAAAATGTCGCGAAACGCGCCAAGTTGACAACGCTGGATTTAATCCTAAATTCGATTGATTTGAAAAAAATGCAAGTCATCGACCGGAATAATCCAAGTCATCTACCAAAGAAATGCAACCTGCGAAAAATACGACATTTTGTTGGATATATATTGTATAAAACACATGAACTAAATGAGAATTATTAAAATTTTTACTTTTGAACTTAAAAACCCACAATTCCATAACTCAAATAACAAATAACTCAAAATAACACTTTTTTAAATAGATTTGAGCTTTTTAGTGTTGATTTTAGTAATATAAGGTTTAGTTTTTTAAATCAATCCCGTTTTTTGCTTGTTTTAAGCAAACAATAGCCAAAACGGGCTTAATTTTTCAAGCAAGTTTTTTGGCTAAAATTGAGAATAGAAAAGTTAGATTTAGCACGCCGTTTTTCTTTCTGCGTACTCGTCATAAGACTTTTCTAAGATTTTTTTTAAATTGGGTGGTAGAGGCTCAATATCGCCTTTAGAGATGTCTGACAACGAAATATGAAAAATTATTTCGTCGGCGACTTCCTCTCAGCAGATTTCTGGCAAAGACTGAAAAGTAAATAAAAATTACATGAAAAGTTTCTGAAAAATCTGCCGTTCGGTATCGACTGTAGGTTCCGTCACTCATGTATAAAATAAAACACACACAACATAAATGGTGTGAGAAGCTAGGTCGTAATTCTGACTGAAGGGTTGTAATGACCAATTATGTATGTACACAGAGCGCCATAAGTGAGTCAACACCCACTATAATTTGAAATTTTCTATTATAAAAAATATACTTGTAGCACAACAATAATTTTTGCGATTTTTTTTTGTTTTAACATTTTATAAATAATAAATAAACGTTTTTAATTTATGGAAATTTATTCGACTATTCTCATTTACTTTTCTCGCTATCCTAAGAAAATGAATTATTTCAGCGGTGTTTACTCACTTTTGACGCTCACTGTATTTATGTAGTAGATGCGCAATATATTTGTAGACATAGACGTAACAAACCGTATAACATCCAGTCTTATATTCGATTCGATCAAATCCCTATTGGTTAGTGAAATTTCTTGGTCTGTACAACGGCTACTCTCTAGACACTCGTGCCTTTAGTAGCAGGGAGATTAAACAGACTTGTACGGTTGGAGATATACAAGTGTTGTCCCAACCACTGTAACGTAGTTTGTGAGAAGAGTTCTTGTAACTAATCGCAAAGCTCGCATTAAATGCTGCCAATAGCTCCAAAGCACTATCTCAACATTTGTGAGTATAACCTTCAGAGGGACAGATTCGACAGCCTGTTGCACATTCGCCTTATAATGAATGCCAATCCTTTTTGTAGTATTTAGCCTAGTTTTATACTAAGTAAATGTTATACCACACGAAAGTTTCAACAAAAACCTTAGTCCAGCAGTTTTTTATACGGGTTTCCAACGGTGACTTCCGAACTTTGATAGTTGATAACGGCCATCTTGTTCAAGCGACATCTGTCAAATTAGTTGACATTTATTCAATCTGTTTTGGCAAATCATCATTGACGAATATAGTAATTGATATCACAGCGACTTTTGTTCGCTGAATAGACTCTAATTTTCATCGAGAAACTATCCTCAGCGATAAAGTCCATTTCTGGATGAATGAGTATGTGAACAAACAAATTTTTCAAATTTGGTACGATACTAATCCACATGAGATCGAAGGAAATCCGGAATCAGTTCTCAAAAACCTATCGTTCGAAGTCGACTTTAGACTTTAGGTCTAAATTTAACACACACAACATAAGTGACATGAGAAGCAAGGTCATAATCCTGACTGGAGGATTGCAATGACCATTACGTACGTATTGTTACGAAAATGGAAATGGTGTTGTTAAAATAATAAGCAAAAGCTCCAAAAACAACACAATGGACTTGATCACACATAAAATGATAAACAAAGCTCCAAAAACAAAACAATGCAGTTGTTCACGTGATCAACGAATGAGTAAACATATAGCAACAAAAACAACAGGCTTGTTTACAAGATCGATGAATAAACAAAAATATAGCAACAACGTCCGTGTATAAAAAAATATAGCAGGAAGACAAACAAACAAAACAACAACAACTCTGCCTGGACGAAAGTAAACAAGATACACGAACAACAAAAATGGAAACAAGTTGTTTACATTTTGTGGAGCAACGGAGATTCAGTTAGAATTCAGTCAGTCGTGTATGAAGACACGTGATTCTCGGAGATCGAGTTAACCTAAGCAAAGAAGAATAACTAACAAGTGTTGTTGCTTATAAAAAAGGTTGTAAGCAGAGAAATATCACGAATAAGCACATATTGTGAAAGTTATCATTGTATACGTGGAATAAGTTCGAACAGTGGCACAAAAGTTGTGCATATAATAAAGAATTGATAGAAAAATAAACACATATTTATTTTTATTTTATTTGCAATCTACGAACTCATATTTTTAACGTTTTTAAAAGGTAAAAACGTAACAGTATAATAATAGGCCGCAAACCACAACTGTACCCAAGGCCAACATAGCTCATGCCATCGGTCACATTCAGCCTGATTTATGTATCTGAGTCTGGGAAAATTGGACATTTTTAGTTCATCTGTATCAATTCGTCTTGATTAATTGATTTTAGGAGCTTCCACTGTTCCTTTGTTATAAGGTAATCACTTGATTTCAGATCTGGACTATAAGTGGACTTGATTTCAAATCTGGACTATAAGTTGATGCATAAGACTATTACAGTCAACATTCAGAAGAGCCACTATCGATTAGTGTGGCTTGAAGTTGTTTTGATGGAATACAATTCCTTTTCTATTGATTTTACTGGATGAAGGATTGGTTTCCTCAAAGGAAGTTTGCTTCTGAGTTAGACTTGTTCTTATCGTAGTAGACAAGCACCAGAATGAACAAAACCGTCAATACTTTTTGAGTGAGTTCTTCTTTCTTGAAAAGGTACAGGGAAGTTGAAAATGTTTTCCATTTTTAATTACGCTTCCTCGCCAATTAAGTTCCTCCGCTATTTACGAGCTAACAACAGATGGATCTCTGTATTCATTCAGCTACAAACCATTAACATTCAGAAAGTATCCCAAATTAATGGATTTAAAGAGGATTATTACACCAAAAATCCTTACAATTGTTTTACCAAAAAAAAAAAAAAAAACATAGAAAAAACACGCAAAAAATACACGAAATAAATCCCAAAAAATAAAATCTTCAAAGGGAAAATAAAAAATAATAAATACTTAATACGGATTATTTGCACCCTCAAAAAAAAAAAAAAAAAAAAATATTCAGAATAAAAAAAAAACGTAACAACAACAATAAAGAAAATATTGAAAATCCATTAAACAGAAACAGAAAACACTTGCCACCAAAAGTGTACATACATACTCGTAGAACCCAAAGGCACAGTGTGTATGTAGCACAAGCCTTTTGTGAGGGCAATAAACAAAATTGTAACACTCCTTGACACAGAATAAATCCGGTAAATTGTACTTCGTAAGTCATATTCGTACTTTTTTTTTTATTCCAACACTTGGTGGATTTTTTTTTTTGCAATTGCCCTTATGAATCAATAATAAAGATTTCGATAAAAAAAAGAAGGAAAAAGTGGCAGGGAATAAATGGAATCGCTAGCAAAGTGCTAGAGATTATGCTTTAAGAAAAAGGGTAATAATGCTAAAGCAAGAGCACAGCACAGGGTTCATAAATAAAATTTTTCTTGGCAGATTGCCGCGTTTTTTTTTTGTGGCTGCCGTGTATTTACCCTAAGGATTTGCTTTTTTTTTTTTTTTTTGGGTAAATATTTTGTGGTTTAACAAAAAATAACCACAAACCGAAACCAAATTCATCTATAATTCATGAAAAAAAAAAACAAAGAAACTAAGAACATGACAGGCGGGAGTTTTGTTTAGATTTGCAAAACAAACGAAAAAATACGAGGCATAATCAAAAGTATTTGCCAAAATTGACAGCCAATCAAAGATAAAATATTTGCATAATATTTTTAGTAAATATGTTTTGATTATAATCATTACATTCACATTCAAATTCACAATCGCATTCACATTCACCTTCATAGAAGAGAATGGAAAAGAAATAGAAAATATTTGAATGTGATTTTGTTAAAATTGCTTCATTAGATATGAAGAGATTACGGGTATGCAATGAATAATAAATGTTTTCTAAGAAAAATATATTAAAAAATAACAAAATGTATTTTAAAGACAAAGGATCTAAAAAACACATACATACATATGGACAATTTCGTGTCAAGTGACCCAATTTTTAAAATCGATGTCTTCCGATTTGGATGAAATTTGCAAATTTAAAAACTTTGGTTTTGAGTTAAAATATTTTTTTTTATAGATATGCCTCTTGCTACTAAGTGCCCACAAAGATCTAAGTTTTCTTTTGAGGAAAAATAAAAAAAAATCCATTTCGAAAAAATATGGGGGAAAATGAAAATGGTACATGTGCCAAATATTGAAAAATCTTATTCTTGAGTTAAAAAATAATTTTTTTGATAGATATCCCACTCGCATCCCATTAAGCGATTATAAAGGCCTTAAAGGAAATTTTATAAGCTTTCTTTTAAGCAAAAAAAAAAAAAAAAAAAAAAAAAAAAAAAAAAAAAAAAAAAAAGGCCCAAATTGAAAAAAAATTTAAAAAAAAAATTAATTTAAAAAAAAAAAAATCAAAAAAAAATTTTTAAAAAAAATTTTTAAAAAAAATTAAAAAAAAAAATTTTTTGGAAAGATTGAAGAAATAGCTATCTAATATCCTATTTTTGCTAGGACCAATAGGTGGAAAGTTACACACATTTTAAAAAAACCCTGTATGACCAAAATGTCCAACTTTGACCCCCTCTAACTCCGGCAGTTCTGGACTGATAGAGCTGAAAACTTGTGTCTGGCCAACTATCCAATAGTACTAACCTTGGTGCAAATTTCATCCAAATCGGAAGACATCGATTTTAAAAATTGGGTCACTTGACACGAAATTGCCCATATACATAATTGGTCATTACAACCCTTCAGTCAGGATTATTGACCTAGTTTCTCACACCACTTATGTTGTGTGTGTTAATTTTATACATAAGTGGCGGGACCTACAGTTTAAAGTCGACTCCGGACGACAGATTTTTTTGAGAAACTTTCAATGGCAATTTATTTACTCTCAGAGTTTTTGCCAGAAATCTGCTGAGAGGAAGTCGCCGAAGAAATACTTTTTGTATTTTTGTTCTGATGTCTGGCCTGGAGCTCGAACCCTGGCTTTACGTCTAATAAGCCAACACACTACCTACTAGACTAAGGCGACTACAAAACATCTAAAAAACAATGCCTTTTATTCCAGCCAGCATGAATAATTTTGTAAATAAAGTATAGAATAAGGCCATTGGAATAACAATTATTGTATTTTGGCACAAAAAGAAAAACGATTCTATTGGGCGAATTTCTCATAAATTTTTGGCCATAGGCATAGTCACACAGTCAAAATTAATGCATTCTTCATTGATTCATTCTTTATTGATTTCCTGAAATTGATTCTAATTAGGTTTTTGGCCAACTGATTGATTTTTATCACATTAAATAAATAGCGCTCTTTGCGACATTTCGACAATGACAGTTTTTAGCTGAAATAGTCCTAAATGACCTCTTTAACCACCAAGTTAACAAATGCATCCAGAATGTATGGATCAGAGATCAGCAACGAGTACTAAAAACGATGAGTAGATTCGAGTCATACTTATAATTTCAGATACTTATACGCATTCATACTTATTTGAATATCATACTCAAACTACTCATATCCAAAGTTCGAAGTACTCATCGTACTCATACTTAACAATACGCATGATGTTGTTGATTTATACTCGCCATAATTCAACATATACACGAAACACAAAATAAGTATGATTCGAGTACGAACACTACAATACTCACAAGAAGTTTGTGTGTATGCTTTGCTTGCTGTCTTTGTCTTTTCTTTCTTCTTTTTTTGTACATGCAACAACAACTAGCACTGAAATATTTGATGAATGATTCGAGTGACTCGAATCATTCGTAAGTATTATAAGTATTTTTCTGTATTTATGAATCTGAATGAGTAGGCATATGAATCAAACAATGAATCGAATGTTATGAGTTTGATATCAACGTTGTACTCATACTCATTGCTACTTATACTTATAAATCAATGTTGTTGCGAATACGAATGAATCAGAGTAGTTGAATTTCAAATCTGTTGATTCACTCATACTCAAAATTGCATGAGTACATATGAGATGCGAAAACACGATTCATTGCTGATCTCTGGTATGGATTTCTTTAGGATTCGCAATGTAATTTTTTTTTTTCTTGAAAAATTGGTCGTGATGGGGAGTAATTAGGTAGAGGTGTTTATAGATATTCAACTCGAACTTATATTGTAAGAACCGGAAAGATTTCCCCAGAATGAGCGTTTCATATACAAAGAGTACGGATAAACGAAAGAATTTTTTCTATTACGTATCGGACAACTCAACGGCAAATCGAACACGAACGTATTAATCTGCAATTTTCAAAATATTGACACATTATGATGGTGGTGGTCTTATAAAACAAAAGAGTTAGGCATTAATAAGCACTTTCACACTCTCCTGTACACGGATGAAAAACTTATTAATAGACTTCGACATAAAGAGTTGTATTCCATTCTCGAACGTTATATTTCATTCCTGAGCCAGAGCTATCTTCTGCTAAAGAGCAGATACATAGGTTTGGATGTTAAATGGAAAAGAAAACTAACTAACAGTGTAGGTGATAAACAATTCGTGTAATGAGGTTTTTTTTCGGTACCTATATAGAACATCCTGTTACATGGGTTGACCATGGGTTGAATTAGAAAAAAAGTCTTGAGCTCTATACACATCGCTTCAGAAGTCTCCGTAGTCTAGTAGGTAGTGTGTTGGCTTATTAGACGAAAGGCCCGAGTTCAAATCCCTGGTCAGACATCAAAACGAAATATGAAAATATTTCTTCAGCGACTTCCTTTCAGCAGATTTCTGGCAAAAACTCTGAGAGTAAATGAAAATTGCTATGAAAAGCTTATCAAAAATCTGTCGTTCGGAGTCGACTTTAAACTGTAGGTCCCGCCACTCACGTATAACATTAACGTACACAACATAAGTGGTGTGAGAAGCTAGGTAGTAATCCTGACTGAAGTGTTGTAATGACCAATTATGTATGTATGACTCATTATGATGGTGGTGGTCTTATAAAACAAACGAGTTGGGCATTAATAAGCACTTTCACACTCTGCTGTACACGGATGAGAAACTTATTAATAGACTTCGGGCCAGAGCTATCAACTGCAAAAGAGCAGATAGGTTTGGATGTTAAATGGAAAAGAAAACTAAGTAACAGTGTGCATGATAGAATACAATTCGTGTAATGAGGTTTTTTTTCGATACGCATACATATAGAACATCCTGTTACATGGGTTGACAATGGGTTAAATAAGAAAAAAATCTTGAGCTCTATACACTTCGATTAATCTTCCTACGATTTTATTATCCCCTTAAAAAAGAAAAAGACATTTGACGAGGTCATCAAAATAGATTTCATAGGTGATTTCATTATTGAAATCAAATATCTTTTCACCATGTCATTTCTTCAGGACGTAAAGAGATCAATTCGTATTCGAAATCATTGCTTTGAGAAGCTATTCATGCTGCTGAAGAAGATCTTTCCACTTGACCACAAGTGATCGTCATTAAATCGACTCAATAAATTGATAATATACTAGCCATTAACTATTTTATCATTTTAATCTCTCTGATTGATCTCTCAAATGTGGCGATGAATCCATGCTGCTTCCAGGGTTATAACGTAAAAACTTATCCAAAACACTTCTACAAAGTTGTCACATGATTATACAAACATTCTGTAGGAATTTTCCCATTTCTAAATCATCATACCTAATCTACACCACACTAATCCTTATAAGATTTCAATCTTCGATCGGCTAATACTTTCAATTTGTACAATTGTTTTGGGTGCACCGACCACAACTGGTTATACAGAATGTCTGGTAATTTTCGTACATATATGGTCACTACCAGTGGTGTTGTCGAACCGGAACGCTCCGGAACGTCGTTCCGGTACTTCCTTTTTGGACAGGAATGTGTTCCGGAACTAAAGATGATTTCTGATAACGAGAATTGGCTGTGACGTTTTGAAAAAAATAAAAAGAATTACTGATTTTTTTTTTCTAATTTTTGACGAATTTTTATATGTATTTTTATAAAGAAGGGTTTGAACCGAACCCGAACCGGAACGAACCGGCTTGTTTTTCCGAACCGTGAACCTGAGTCCAGAACGTTTTTTTCTGCTGAACCGAAACTCGACCCAAACCGAAACGAATACGTGAAGCCGAACCCGAGAACTAATTACTACTTAAGAATTTGAGTATTTAAAAACATTTTTTTTTAACCCTTTCGGCCGCATTTAAATTTAACTGTTGCTACCAAGAGAATCACTTATTTTTTCCATACGAAAATGAAGAGCGGGTATTTCCGCCTTTTTATCGTTAAATCATGGTTTTTAACTGTGGGTCAAATGATGGGAATTCCCGCGATGATGGGATTGCACTCAGAAATTCAATTAGTTTTATATATATGTATGTATTGCTTATGGATGTTTGACGGGAATCCCCGCAATATGTTTTAAAAATTCCTTTTTATGCTATATACAGGGCCGATCCTGGCGACGGGCGAAAATTGGGGGAAATCTCCCTAAAAAAAAACGCCGCCGCCAGGATTATCATGGAAAATCACCCCCGTCGTTAAATTTGGGACATGAGACTGCACAGAGCGGCCGCCTACCCAGGATCGGCCCTGTCTATATAATTATATATACGCGTTCCGGCAAAAAAAAATTAGCACAACACCACTGGTCACTACTAAATTTCACCACTTCTTCCATGATGCAGAGTTTCTGTAGTGTTAAGCAAGTTTTACTTTGGTTTTAAAAAATACGTGACGTAACGAAAAATTATCCTCAGACTTGATTTTAAATTAAGAAATTAATTAATTTTTAACAATTAAAATGTCACACATTTCAACACCTCCACTGTTAATGAGAGGCGCCCCCGCCCCCATAATTATATTCAACACATACGGAGTTTTTAATTCCAAAAAAAAAAAAAAAACTTTCTTTTTCTTGTGATGATTTGTTTAAATATTGTTGTGAGTTTGAAAGAAAAACAAAGAATTATGAAAAGAATAACAAGAGACTTATTTGCACCTTGGGACAAATCGTAACAAGGACAATTTACATTTTACACAAACAAATAAATAATTTATGAAAATGTCAACTTTCTACCTCCCTCCCTAACCCGGCACTTCATCATCACCAACCAACACTTTACATTCATAAATATTCCATTTGATTTAGCATCAGCATTCAGAGGAAGAGAGAGTAGGAGATGGAGAGTCTATCAACATTTTAATAAACTTGTAAAGAAATGCGTTTCAACTGCAGAAAAAGTATAAAATTACACGCACAGAGATAGCAGAGATAGAAGATACAAATAAGGAAGCAATGAAGAAGGAGAAGATGGAATAAGAGATTTTTAATAAAAATTATGACGTTTTTAGCCCAAGAAATAAATACGCATTCAAATGCTTTATGATACCCAAAAAAAAAAAAAAAAAGGACAGACAATACGACAAAATGAAGGAGGGAGGCCGTGTTAGTGAAAAACGTTTGTGATGCCAGTTAATTAATCATTTTTATCCAGTTTCAAACCATGGAGAAAAAATAAAAGAAAAACAACCTTGCAGTGGAAATAAATGTCTCCAGAGATAATGTCATCGTAAATGGTTTCGGCAATTTTGTGTAATTTCTTGTGAATTATTAACTTTTATTTGGATTTTTCATTCATTGCTGGAAAAAAAAACTTCGTATTTTTTTTTTCTTTTCTGGGGATATGAAAAATCCTTATGAAGATTGTATTCAAATATGAAAATATGATACTTGTTTGCTATCTGTACTACTCTTCATTTATAACACCATAGGCTCTTACGATCGGAGCAATAATTGTGTTTCATACATACCAGAGATCAGCAATGAGGATTCAATAAGATGAGTAGAATCGAATCATACTCATAATTTCTTATACTTAAACGCATTCATACTTATTTTAATATCATGCAACCTCTACTCATATTTAAAGTTTGAACTACTCATCATATTCATACTCAACAACACGTATGATGTTGTTGATTTCGACTCAACTCAACATTTACAAGAATCTCAAAATAAATATGATTCGTGTACGAACCAGAGATCAGCAATGAATCGTTTTTCCGCTACTCATAAGCACTCATGCAATTTTGAGTATGAGTGAATCAACAGAATTGAAATTCAACTACTCTGATTCATTCGTACTCGCTACAGCATTGATTTATAAGTATAGGTTACAATGAGTATGAGTACAACGTTGACATCAAACTCACAACATTCGAAATGTGTTTGATTCATACGCCTACTCATTCTGATTCATAAATTTAGAAAAATACTTATAATACTTATAAGTGATTCGAGTGGCTCGAATCATTCATCAAAATTTACAGCCTTTGTTATTGTTGCATATACAAACAAAGAAGAAAGGAAAGACAAAGACAACAAGCAAAGCATACACACAATCTTCTTGTGAGTATAGTAGTGTTCGTACGCGAATCATACTTATTTTGTGTTTCGTGTAAATGTTAAGTAGAGACGAGTCGAAGTCAATAACATCATGCGTATTGTTAAGTATGAAGACGACGAGTACTTCCAACTTTGAGTATGAGTATCATATCGTGTTCGCCGTGGTCTAGTAGGTAGTGTGCTGGCTTATTAGACGTAAAAGCCAGGGTTCAAGTCCCAGGCCAGACATCAAAAATAAAAAAAATACAAAAAGTATTTTTTCGGCGATTTCTTCTCAGTTTCTCAAAAAATCTGTCGTTCGGAGTCGACTTTAAACTGTAGGTCCCGCCACTTATGTATAAAATTAACACACACAACATAAGTGGTGTGAGAAACTGCGGGCTTCTTGGGGACGATTGCGTGTAGACTGTTTAATGGTGAAGGTATAGCACTGGCCATTTAATAGTCACCTAGCAGCAACTCGTTTCCTTGCCGTTCGCATCTTCCCCCTTTCCACCTTTCCTAAAAAACCTGCACAATGCACTGCATGAGTAGGGGCCATCCCCTGAGGGCTGGTTTCATAAAAAAAAAAAAAAAAAAAATATTAAAATAAGTATGAATGCTTACAAGTATCAGAAATGATAAGTACGACTCGAATCTACTCATCGTTTTGAATACTCGTTGCTGATCTCTGGTACGAACACTAAAATTCTCACTAGAAGGTTGTGTGTTTGCTCATTTATAAGCATTATAAGTATTTTTCTAAAGTTATGAATCTGAATGAGTAAGGGTTATGCATCAAACATATTTCGAATGGTATGAGTTTGATGTCAACGCTGTACACATACTCATTGCAACTCCTGTACTTATAAATCAACGTTATAGTGAGTATGAATGAATCACGAGTACATAGTTAAATTTCAATATTGTTGACTCAGTTATATTCAAAATTTCATGAGTGAGTAGCGAAAATACGATTAACATTGCTGATCTCTGATACATACATAACATAATTGATCATTAAAACACTTTAGTCATGATTACAACCTAGCTTCTCACACCATTGATGTTGTCGATTCCGAACGACAGATTTTTGAGAAAGTTCTCATGGCAATTTTATTTACTTTCAGAGTTTTTGTCAGAAATCTGCTGTGAGGAAGTCGCCGAAGAAATATTTTTTTTTTTTCATACTCTCTTTTTGATGTCTGACCTACATAGGCCTCACTACTATTACTAGACTACGGCGAAATTTGTTCCCATAGATCTTATAAGGAGCACAGGATTCCAGTAAATTTTCTGAATATGTTTTCGTCGTGATTCATCACTTTACTCCAGTGTAAATCGCTCTCGATTGTCGTGTGGATATTTCTTGTTATGGTTACAGGCTTTTAATTAGAATGCTATCATTGCCTGTTGCTGAATACTACATAAGGGTAAATGGCTTAGAAATTTCATTCCACCAACAGAAAATAACACCATCTCTTGGCACACTCTTTCAACATCGTATGAATTTATGTAATCCTGATTGTCCCAGGAAATAAAAGTGTCTGACTTTCATCCTGACACTTTGAATAGGCGGCAGCAATACAATTGAGAAAGAAAAAAATTTGAACAGAAAATTTGAATTCAAATAGTTGAATACCTGCCTGCCTGCCTCGGCCTGCCTGTTTTTGGATTGAAGAGCCATACAATCTCGAATTGCTTTATTACTGCCAGAAAAGTCATTCCTATAGGAATAAAATGGCAACAAAGAAAAACACCTCTCTTCATGTGATTCATCCTCCCCCCAATCTTAAATAATTTTTAGTACGACTTTTTTGTGTGTCTGTGTCTGTTTGCCTTTTTATAAGGATTTCTTTCTTTCGTTTCTGTGATAATAAATTTCAGAAAAAAAATTCACAAAACATGCTCCCAAAAAAAAAAAAAAAAATTACAACAAGAATTATGACTTGTTTGCAGGAATAAAGCAAAAAATACAAAATGACAGAGAGAAAGAAAAAAAAAGAAAAAAGAATATGTTTTATTGTTGTTGGGCGTGTGATACATAATCAGAATAAAAGTGTATTTATGGAAATTAGACGAGTATTCTTTCATTCTTTCATTTTCAAATTGTTATTGTTGTACTTTTAAGTGCTTATGAGTAGGGGACAGGTTCTTAAAAAAAATTCTGGATTTTTTCCATATTACCAAAGTGATGTACTTGTACAGAAAGTTAGAGGTAAAAATCTTAGGTTGCCCAGTTTTTGGCAAAGTTTTTAGAGTTCATAGTCTCTTCACGATTAAAATGCAAACGGATTTCGCTGTGAATTAGAAATATGAGATCTTTAGACAAGAAACTCTACATGTAGAACTACCAATCGATATCAGATGGTTAATATATAACCAGGAGAAACTTTTTTCATTACATCATAAATACATAAATACATAATTGAACATTACAACATTACAATCTACAATCCTTCAGTCAGAAATACGCACACCACTAAGTCGACTTCGAAAGACAGATTTTTGAAAAATTTTTCGGGGCAATTTTAGTTACTCTCTATGTTTTTGCCAGAAATCTGCTGAGAGGAAGCCGCCGGAGAAATACTTTCTTCCAGTTCGTTTTGTTGGAGATGTCTGACCTGGGGTTTGAACGGTGGCCTCGGATCTAATAAGCCGACATACTACCTACTACATTACGGCGATTTCGAAGCTACTTATCCTATTCCAATTCCCTCTAAATAACTCAATTAGGAAGCCTCTTATTTACTGACTTACCCAGAGATAACATTCAATATATTCTTATATTTTTAATTATTTTTCCATAAATATTACAAAGTATATACACTAAATTAAAGGTATTCAAATAGTTTAACTAATAAAATAAAAATATTTGACTAGCTCTGCCAAATTCTTAAAAAAAATGTAAAATAAAGGCCTGGAAAAATAATAGGGACACTTGAATTTTTCAATATATTCTTATATTTTTAATTATTTTTCCATAAATATTACAAAGTATATACACTAAATTAAAGGTATTCAAATAGTTTAACTAATAAAATAAAAATATTTCACTAGCTCTGCCAAATTCTTAAAAAAAATGTAATATAAAGGCCTGGAAAAATAATAGGGACACTTGAATTTTTCAATATATTCTTATATTTTTAATTATTTTTCCATAAATATTACAAAGTATATACACTAAATTAAAGGTATTCAAATAGTTTAACTAATAAAATAAAAATATTTTACTAGCTCTGCCAAATTCTTAAAAAAAATGTAAAATAAAGGCCTGGAAAAATAATAGGGACACTTGAATTTTTCAATATATTCTTATATTTTTAATAATTTTTCCATAAATATTACAAAATATATACACTAAATTAAATGTATTCAAATAGTTTAACTAATAAAAAAAATATTTCAATAGCTCTGCCAAATTCTTACAAAAAAAAAGTAAAAAAAAGGCCTGGAAAAATAATAGGGACACTTAACTTTTTCAATATATTCTTATATTTTTAATTATTTTTCCATAAATATTACAAAATATATACACTAAATTAAAGGTATTCAAATAGTTTAACTTATAAAAAAAAATATTTCACTAGCTCTGCCAAATTCTTAAAAAAAATGTAAAATAAAGGCCTGGAAAAATAATAGGGACACTTGAATTTTTCAATATATTCTTATATTTTTAATAATTTTTCCATAAATATTACAAAATATATACACTAAATTAAAGGTATTCAAATAGTTTAACTAATAAAATAAAAATATTTCACTAGCTCTGCCAAATTCTTAAAAAAAATGTAAAATAAAGGCCTGGAAAAATAATAGGGACACTTGAATTTTTCAATATATTCTTATATTTTTAATTATTTTTCCATAAATATTACAAAGTATATACATTAAATTAAAGGTATTCAAATAGTTTAACTAATAAAATAAAAATATTTGACTAGCTCTGCCAAATTCTTAAAAAAAAATGTAAAATAAAGGCCTGGAAAAATAATAGGGACACTTGAATTTTTCAATATATTCTTATATTTTTAATTATTTTTCCATAAATATTACAAAATATATACACTAAATTAAAGGTATTCAAATAGTTTAACTTATAAAAAAAAATATTTCACTAGCTCTGTCAAATTCTTAAAAAAAATGTAAAATAAAGGCCTGGAAAAATAATAGGGACACTTGAATTTTTCAATATATTCTTATATTTTTAATAATTTTTCCATAAATATTACAAAATATATACACTAAATTAAAGGTATTCAAATAGTTTAACTAATAAAATAAAAATATTTGACTAGCTCTGCCAAATTCTTAAAAAAAAAATGTAAAATAAAGGCCTGGAAAAATAATAGGGACACTTGAATTTTTCAATATATTCTTATATTTTTAATAATTTTTCCATAAATATTACAAAATATATACACTAAATTAAAGGTATTCAAATAGTTTAACTAATAAAAAAAAAATATTTCAATAGCTCTGCCAAATTCTTACAAAAAAAAAGTAAAAAAAAGGCCTGGAAAAATAATAGGGACACTTAACTTTTTCAATATATTCTTATATTTTTAATTATTTTTCCATAAATATTACAAAATATATACACTAAATTAAAGGTATTCAAATAGTTTAACTAATAAAATAAAAATATTTCACTAGCTCTGCCAAATTCTTAAAAAAATGTAAAATAAAGGCCTGGAAAAATAATAGGGACACTTGAATTTTTCAATATATTCTTATATTTTTAATAATTTTTCCATAAATATTACAAAGTATATACACTAAATTAAAGGTATTCAAATAGTTTAACTAATAAAAAAAAATATTTCAATAGCTCTGCCAAATTCTTACAAAAAAAAAGTAAAAAAAAGGCCTGGAAAAATAATAGGGACACTTAACTTTTTCAATATATTCTTATATTTTTAATTATTTTTCCATAAATATTACAAAATATATACACTAAATTAAAGGTATTCAAATAGTTTAACTAATAAAATAAAAATATTTCACTAGCTCTGCCAAATTCTTAAAAAAAAATGTAAAATAAAGGCCTGGAAAAATAATAGGGACACTTGAATTTTTCAATATATTCTTATATTTTTAATAATTTTTCCATAAATATTACAAAATATATACACTAAATTAAAGGTATTCAAATAGTTTAACTAATAAAATAAAAATATTTGACTAGCTCTGCCAAATTCTTAAAAAAAAATGTAAAATAAAGGCCTGGAAAAATAATAGGGACACTTGAATTTTTCAATATATTCTTATATTTTTAATAATTTTTCCATAAATATTACAAAATATATACACTAAATTAAAGGTATTCAAATAGTTTAACTAATAAAAAAAAATATTTCAATAGCTCTGCCAAATTCTTACAAAAAAAAAGTAAAAAAAAGGCCTGGAAAAATAATAGGGACACTTAACTTTTTCAATATATTCTTATATTTTTAATTATTTTTCCATAAATATTACAAAATATATACACTAAATTAAAGGTATTCAAATAGTTTAACTAATAAAATAAAAATATTTCACTAGCTCTGCCAAATTCTTAAAAAAATGTAAAATAAAGGCCTGGAAAAATAATAGGGACACTTGAATTTTTCAATATATTCTTATATTTTTAATAATTTTTCCATAAATATTACAAAATATATACACTAAATTAAAGGTATTCAAATAGTTTAACTAATAAAAAAAAATATTTCAATAGCTCTGCCAAATTCTTACAAAAAAAAAGTAAAAAAAAGGCCTGGAAAAATAATAGGGACACTTAACTTTTTCAATATATTCTTATATTTTTAATTATTTTTCCATAAATATTACAAAATATATACACTAAATTAAAGGTATTCAAATAGTTTAACTAATAAAATAAAAATATTTCACTAGCTCTGCCAAATTCTTAAAAAAATGTAAAATAAAGGCCTGGAAAAATAATAGGGACATTTGAATTTTTCAATATATTCTTATATTTTTAATAATTTTTCCATAAATATTACAAAATATATACACTAAATTAAAGGTATTCAAATAGTTTTACTAATAAAATAAAAATATTTCACTAGCTCTGCCAAATTCTTAAAAAAAATGTAAAATAAAGGCCTGGAAAAATAATAGGGACACTTGAATTTTTCAATATATTCTTATATTTTTAATTATTTTTCCATAAATATTACAAAGTATATACATTAAATTAAAGGTATTCAAATAGTTTAACTAATAAAATAAAAATATTTGACTAGCTCTGCCAAATTCTTAAAAAAAAATGTAAAATAAAGGCCTGGAAAAATAATAGGGACACTTGAATTTTTCAATATATTCTTATATTTTTAATAATTTTTCCATAAATATTACAAAATATATACACTAAATTAAATGTATTCAAATAGTTTAACTAATAAAAAAAAATATTTCAATAGCTCTGCCAAATTCTTACAAAAAAAAAGTAAAAAAAAAGGCCTGGAAAAATAATAGGGACACTTAACTTTTTCAATATATTCTTATATTTTTAATTATTTTTACATAAATATTACAAAATATATACACTAAATCAAAGGTATTCAAATAGTTTAACTTATAAAAAAAAATATTTCACTAGCTCTGTCAAATTCTTAAAAAAAATGTAAAATAAAGGCCTGGAAAAATAATAGGGACACTTAACTTTTTCAATATATTCTTATATTTTTAATAATTTTTCCATAAATATTACAAAATATATACACTAAATTAAAGGTATTCAAATAGTTTAACTAATAAAATAAAAATATTTGACTAGCTCTGCCAAATTCTTAAAAAATATGTAAAATAAAGGCCTGGAAAAATAATAGAGACACTTAACTTTTTCAATATATTCTTATATTTTTAATTATTTTTCCATAAATATTACAAAATATATACACTAAATTAAAGGTATTAAAATAGTTTAACTAATAAAAAAAAATATTTTACAAGCTCTGCCAAATTCTTTAAAAAAAATGTAAAATAAAGGCCTGGAAAAATAATAGGGACACTTAAATTTTTTTTTTTTTTTTCTTCTATGAATGAAACATGAATGGCGTGCCATCTTTTTAGAAAGATCAGAACTCAATAAGCAAAGTTCCTAACCACTAAACCCAGCAGAACTGCAACGTTAAAATGTCATTGATTTTAGGCAGATGAAGATGGCAACCCAAAAATTCTAGAACCTACTACAGTAAACCCATCACCTTATTAGTTACAACTGAAAATAATAATACTAAGAAGAAGGGGAAGAGGAAGGGGAGAATGCTGTATATATTACTGTAAAATTTACCCATTGAATAACTACTTGGAATAGGCATTTTTCCTACTAGAACAACAACGTCATAATATTACAATATGAATACAACGAGGTGGTTTAACCTATAACACATATTTTAAAGTATTTAGCTTTAGTTTGGTCATTGCAGATTGAACTCGTCATAGCTTTGCATGCCTATTTCGCTTCTATATCGTTTCAGGACATTGAAATCCGAAATTTTTCTAATGTAAATTAGAAATTTGTAAATAAACCACAAAACAGAAACTATAAAAAGAATTTAACCCTTTGCTATGTAAGTCTATCCAGAAAGTCCCTTGTTCTCGGAACCCTAGAGAAGATGACAACAACAGTGAACAACATAGAAGACACAATCAGCACCTTCTCTCTTGCAGTGCGTAGTGTTATACTAGCTTAAGGATATTAGATTTGAGTGAATTTATACAATGAAAAGAAAAATTTCAGCACGAAAACCATGCCACGCATAGTTCCAGCATTTGACCAATCGAACTAGTAAAAAAGTAAAAAACTTAACTGTGAGGTTTTCGAGAACATGTCCCCTTTTCTTTTAGTGACTACATTGATCTATTTACATCCCTAGACGACATTACGTTAAAGTATCGATAAAATAGTGAAACACCACCCACGTTGCAGGGGTGTTCTAACCAAACATTTCCCACCCTACAGTGAAAACCTTTGTTCTCACCTGTACCCGGTCGACAAGTTATAGACCACGAGGCACAGGCCCATATAAGGGAGTTGTATTCCAATTTCAACAGGATATAACTTTGTGTTGCTAGTAAAGAAAGATCAGACGTTGTGAAGAGTTTCTTACATTCTCTTAAGAAAGACAGACATTTGAATGAATGAAATCTTTGGACATTCGAAAATATGCTGTTTCCAGCGAATTGTGACACTGCAATGGATTTCCACGTCCATTTTCGACCTCAAAATTTATTTTTATAGCTTTTGTTGACACTTAAGAGATGATAAGCTACTACGGAGCTTATGTCTTGATAGATTTCCAAAGGAATTTGGTTACATATCTAGCATTTTGTATGATAGTTTAGAGGTGATTGCTCATGATACTATTGGTTCAACGATAGGAAATGTGGTGACTTAGAAATGTAGATGTTATGTATTGTATAACAGTAAAGCTATGGCTAACCTGCATTTAGTTTTCTTAGAATAGATTTTCTCTAGCTATGTATTGACTATGAAGAAAACAATAGATCCCTTACCGATTACGGATACTGGTTTCCATTGAAGTTTAACTTCTCTTAAATAGATGAACAAGGTTGTAATTTTCTGCAATTTTCTTGTTATTTTCGTATTTAGACTTAGAAAGTTAGGTAAGTTATACGGCAATTATGGAAGTGCTTTCCAATTTCATAAACCTGAAAAAATTTCAAAAAATAAAGAAATAATCAATAGCTGACTTGTAGAGTGCTTGTAGAATGGTTTCCTATTATTTTGTAACCCTAAAGAACATATTGACATAAAGAAGTTTAAATTATTGCCCTACCTTCCACACCCAACTTAAAATAATGCATTCGAAATACATTTTCAACTGAGTTCAAAAGGTCATAATAAAGCTTAACATCAAATAAAATATTTATAAACGACAATCATAAAAATAATAAAAAAGAGATCAACTTTGAAAATGAAAATGCAAACGAAATGGGTGCCCATTTAAACTTTAACGTTTATTTTATACAGCAACACAGTACAATACACAGTACACAGCACGAAGACAGTGGAAATAATGTAAGAAACACAAAGACTTAACGTGGAGATAAGATGCATAAGTAAGTCATAAGGATGTGAATGACCAGTAATTGTGGTTCAAACACAATTCTAAGGGTATAACAGAATACCAAAGTAATAATGGTCAAGGAACAGTAAATAAAACACACATGGACAATCGTAAGAAAAATAAAGGAAGTAATAAGAGATACGAAAATAAAAATACAGTAGTTTTCCGATTTAACGAACTTAAACGTTGTCAGACCTGTTCGTTAAAGTGAATTGTTCGTTATATTCAGTACTAAGTTAAAAAGGAGCAGCGA
The DNA here is from genome assembly GCA_927399465.1 of Sarcophaga caerulescens. NCBI lineage: Eukaryota > Metazoa > Arthropoda > Insecta > Diptera > Sarcophagidae > Sarcophaga > Sarcophaga caerulescens. The sequence goes on along the minus strand of OV656867.1, from coordinate 88,162,238 downwards.
CCTTCATTTTATTCAAAACTCCAAGTATACGAAGTATTTTTAATATTTTGCTACGAAAGTTGAGTTCTTTTTTTTTTGCAGTAACTGTTAAGTTAACAGAAACTGATGAGTTAACAGAATTGAAAAGTTTATTATCGAATAGAAACGCAATCTATTGACACACAAAATGCAAGTCGTCGACAAAAAATTCAAGTCATCAACCAAAAATGTATGTCATCGACTAAAAAATACAAGTGATCGCCCATCATTTTCAAGTCATCGAATAAAAATGCAATTCATCGATCAAAAAATGCAAATCATCGACCAAAAAATGCAAGTCATCAACCAAAAATGCAAATCATCGACCAAAAATGCAAATCATCGACCAAAAATGCATGTCATCGACCAAAAAATGCAAGTCATTAACCAAAAATGCAAATCATCGACCAAAAATGCATGTCATCGACCAAAAAATGCAAGTCATCAACCAAAAATGCATGTCATCGATCAAAAAATTCAAGACATCGATAAAAAAAAATGGAAGTCATCAACCATGCAACCATCAACCAAGACATGCAAAAATGTAGGTCATCGACCAAAAAATGCAAGTCATCAACCAAAAATGCAAATCATCGACCAAAAATGCAAGTCATCGACCAAGAAAATGCAAGTTAACGATCAAAATAATACAAGTCATCTACCAAAGATAATGCAATTTTTCAACCAAAAACTACAAGTAAACGATCCAAAAAATGCAAGTCATCGACCACAAAAATACAAATCATCGACAAAAAAAAAAATGGACGACATCGACTAAAAAATGCAAGTCATGGACCAAAAGTTCCCAGTCATCGATAAAAAATGCTAGTCATCGGTCCAAGAAATGCAAGTCATCGACCAAAAAATTCAAGCCATTTTTCAAAAAATGCATGTCATCTACCGAAGACAACGCAAGTCATCGTCCATAAAATTGGAAGCCGTCAACAAAAAGTGCAAGTCATCGACAAAAAAAGGCATGACACCGACAATTTTGCCCGCTTTATACAGCGAATGAAGTCGCCGTAGTCTAGTAGGTAGTGTGTTGGCTTATTAGACTGAAGGCCCGAGTTCGAATCCCAGGTCAGACATCAAAACGAAAATATGAAAATATTTCTTCGGCGACTTCCTCTCAGCAGATTTCTGGCAAAAACTCTGAGAGTAAATAAAATTGCCATAAAAAGCTTCTCAAAAAAACTGTCGTTCGGAGTCGACTTTAAACTGTAGGTCCCGCCACTCATGTAAAAAATTAACGCACACAACATAAGTGGCGTGAGAAGCTAGATCGTAATCCTGACTGAAGGGTTGTAATGACCAATTATTATGTTATACAGCGAATTTTTTCTTACTCACTTGAAATAAACAATGGACTGCGATGTTTATATCTCTAGTCCCAAGTAATGCCCGACCGTAATAAAACTTATTTTGGAATCCTTGAGACTATGAGTATCAAGTCCACTAGATCCATTTTGCCCGATTTATATAGAGAAGATCTTTTTTTTTGCTAATTTGAAAAAAAGCTAGCTTTGTCGTCTATATCTCTGGACATAAGTAACGCCCGACCGTAAGGAAACCTGTTTTAGAATCCTTGATCCAATAACTATCCAACTATCTTCTAATCAGAACAGCACCAGATTTGTATTAAGCTCTGAAATGTTAGTTGCGTAATTGTGACACATTCAGCCCCTAGGCCTGTCCTGGCACCAATTGATTAGCACGGGTTCCGTTCTGAGGTAAATTTCGCAGCAATAGAAGCTTGTAAAAATTGATAGTTTCAGTTTGTTTGCCAAAGGGTATACGGGCTTCTATAAAGTGACATAAAGGAATTACTTTCAAAATGGTAACAAATTGTCAATCAAATTGCTTTTCTTTGACATGGACAAAATAAATTAATTGTATTCTTTACTACATACAAACATTGAACATTAAAAAATTTTCATTAATTTTGTAGAAAAGAGAACTAACCAAATAACACGAAATTATTTGTTCCCCTAACCAATATTAAATTGAGTCAAGGTAAAATAAAATTGCTCTCCTTTTGCCATACAATTGTAGTTTTTATTTGTTTATATCTTATATGGCTAACGGTAATTGTATTAAAAAAAAATTCAAAAGGTCAAAATCTTAAGGCATAAGGAGGATAATGGCAATAAAAACAGCATGAATAGCCAAACACTTGACTAAGGCTTTCTAGAGGTCGGCAAATAACGTAAACGACTCTGGATGGGGTAGGTAGTAAAAGAATAGGCAGTACAATGGCACTCATACAGCTGATGATGATGATGATGATGATGACGATGTTGACGAGGGGTTCAATAATGTTTTATTTGTTAAACAAAAATAAACCTGTAGTGCCACACACATACACATACACTCAGATATCTAGTAATAATTTAATACAACTTGGGAATACCTCATCGATCATAAAAAATTCTCATAAAAATAAGACCAAAACGAAAGCAAAAAAAACGAAAGTAGAAGAAAAGCAAAAAAAATGTGCACAAATGCAAGTTTAACATGATTATCACACTTATGACTAGAAAAATAAACACACAAACTCATGTCATTTCACTTTCATGCTCATGTGTTAAGGATGTCTTAAAGTATTCTTCGTATTTACACTTCAAACAGGACCTTCTGCAAACAACCACTTTGAATCCTTAATGATTGAAGCAAAAAAGAGTAGAAAATAATTCGTAACAAAACGAAACGATGTAAATTATAAAAAGTGTCAGTGTTTATGAGAGCGAATGCGTCTCAAAAAAACAACTTTTACTCAAAATTATATTGGCAAATTTATGTATATGTGATGACCGATTGGTTAAAGTATTGCTACAGTCCTGCTTAGTTAATTAGAAATAGTAAAATCTGAATAGAGAGTTGTACCGCAAAATTGACTTTGAACGCCTTTGTTGACTGCCGTAGAATTTGCTGGCATTCTGTATTCAAATCCTGGATGTTTGAGTCTGCAGTCAAGTGCATTATTCCCTAGACCATGCCATCGCCAATGACTTCCATAACTATTAACGTTATTGTCTGAGATGCCTCATGCGTTTAGAATATGAGCTCGTAGATTTTAAATAAAATAAAAATAAATTTGTTTTTAGTTTTAACTAAACTTCTTTATTATTCGCACAATTCTGTGTGCCACTGTTCACAACTTTATGTAAACGGCAACAATTGCCTTTTTTTGTTATTCCTCTGTTTATACCCCTTTGCATAAACAATAACAATTACTAGATAATTATTCGAAAACTCTTTGTAACGGAAATCAAACCTTAAGTAATTTTGTCTTTTGTCATGGGTTTATGAGCATGGATTCAGCCTTTTCCACTGAAAGCATGTTGACATGATCGATGAATTCATTTTCCTTGAATTTCTGCCAGGCACCTGACTTGGACGAAATGTAATTCGATATCATTTCATATTCTATTCTATAGAATATATAGAGGCTCAATAAAAGATCTCCAGATTAGTCTATCCATTGTCGTATTCTTGATTTAACTCCAGCCTTGTCACATTAAATGTCTATGTCCAACACTCTATATCGACTTGTCTCCTCTAATTATTGAGGGACCTTCCAATGCCTTGTAGCACTAATCTGTTACATTTTGGGTTATGCTGTTATGGGGTTTCGCTAGCATATATTCAATCTAGTCGCCGCAGTCTAGTAAGTAGTATGCTGCCTATTACATAAGAAACCATTGTTCAACCCCAGGCGTCTCAAACAAACCGAAATATGAAGAAAATATTTCTTTTGGCGACTTCCTCTCAGCAGTCTTCTGGGAAAAACTCTGAGAGTTAAGTAAAATTGTCACGAAAATTTTCTCATAACTGTCGTCCGAAATCGACGTTCAATTGTAGGCCCCGCCACTCATGAATAAAATTAACACGAGTGGTATGAGACGTTAGGTTGTAAACCTGACTAAAGGATTGTAATTACTAACTAAGTAAGTAATATGTGAGAAACTAGGTCAATAATCCTAACTTAAGGGTTGTAATGACCAATTATGTATGTATGTATGTAAGTAATATTCAATTAAGTTTCATATGTATCGTCTGATTTCCTGATTGATTACTATTTGATTTCACTTTAATATCGGTAGGTGTGGCATTCCAGTTCGCACGGTCTTACAAAACTATTAATCAGACTTTTGAGGTGAATGTCTCGGCTTTGACAATACATATGTATGTATGTTAATAGTAGTGTTTTTCATTTCCCGGACTTATTCATTTTCCGTGAAACCGGGATTGATTTTGAAATTTCCCGGGATCACGGGAATTCCCGCCTAGAACATAAAATCCTATATTTACTTTGTTAAGTATGTATTTTTCATTTTAAATTCATATTAATGAGATCAAAAACATAAAACAAAATAACAATAGAAACATATAAAAGGTACAGTTTTTGAAAAAAAATAAATAGTTCAATGTATTTTAAAAACTAGTTATCAGGATCTTTCAAGTATTTGGTCAAGGTATACAATTTTATATCTCTTCTTTCTCCAATTCGGTATATAAGAGATTCAAACCTTGTCTTTCCTAGTGAAGTATTAATTGAAGAAATTTGTTGGCATAAAGTATTCACTATCACATCAGCTGTTATAATATTAACTTCTCGCCTACATAAAGCTTCCACAGCTAATTTTATTGGTTTTAAAACGTCCAAAAGGTTCTGCAAATTATTTATATTGGATTCTATCCATAGATCACCCATTTCTAAATCAATGAGACTTTTCTTTATTGCATTTTTTAAAAGTAAAATTTTTTCGATCATTGGAACTAGAGAATTCCATCTGGTTACTATATCCAATACAAGGCAGATTTCCTTATTATATTCGGCCAATACATATTTTTGTTACACACAATTTTTTTGCTGGACTCTTTCTAAACAATTTAATAACACAACGAGTTTGTTCTAATACCAATGTGTAATTAGTATTGATTACAAAAACATAATCTTCAGAGTCGTCTTCTAATTCATCTTCAAATTCATTACTGTCGCTCAATTCCAGATCGGCAGATAATGGTGCCACTTCAGTTATTTTATAAAGAACATCAACAACTGCTAAATGTAATGCGTGGTTAAGGCAAAATACACCATCAACTGGGCTTTGTCTGACTAATTTTTTCATAACATTTGGTCCTTCGGTTGTTGTTGCGACTATGTGGTTTTCAAAGGTGAGGTTTTATTCCAAATAAATGTTGCTAAATAGTAAAAATTTTTCATTCACAATAATTCCCGGGAATTCCCGAACAAATTTCCCGGGATTTCGGGATTGAAAAAATTTGCGGAATTCCCGGGAATTCCCGTGAAAAACACTAGTTAATAGTTAATCGTACAAACATATGTACATTCATAGAGGTGAAGCCTGTCCACATCCTTTATAGAATTATCGCCGATTTTGAAATTCTTTTTATTCGCATTGCTTTCGTTTTCATGCATTTATTTTCAATTCCGCTCTGATCCTACGTCTTCCAACCTATTATCGAGCTCCCACAATAATTCTCAATCTGCACATGCTCAAATCATGCATTTATCTTCAATTCCGCTCTGAATGTAGCTTCGAAAATATTGATATGTTCGTAGAGTTGATTTATGCGGCTTCACAGCCTATGTCTTTCAACCTATAATTGAGCTTCCACAATATTTCTCAATCTTCAAAGGCTTCTCTTATGACTATGTCTAGAACAATTTTGAAGAGTACTGGAAACGTAGCGCTCTTTTATTGCTCGATATATTTCGATTATCCTATCTAATTAGTTAACTCCTGCTGTAAGTATTCGCTCGAACACATCTTATATAAAAAATGCCAAAAAAAAAAAAAAAACAACAAAAAGTACAAGAAAAAAACTTGCTAATATTACATCATCTGTGGTGATAATTTGAGCTCTTCAAGTATTCTGTAAAAAAATAAAACACGATGTACGGGTAGGGTAGTGTAGTGAAGTTTTCTGTTTTTACATTCTTTTCAGTCACACTCACACACATGCATTTGAAGTAAGTAAGAGTATACTTTAGTCAAACACTTGTATGTCCATCTAATGGCACTGGACATTTTGATGGTTTTCATCATTGTAAGCATTGCTGGGTTGATTTAGCTTAAATTGTTTGTGTGTGTTCGAGTGGACCTTTATCCTCTAGAGAGAATTCGTTTTTATTTTTTTTTTCTTCTCTTTTCTATTTTTCTACTCAGAGTGTGGTATAAATATTGATGGAAGGACATCATTGGTTGTTATTATTGCTACTGATGATGACGACTTCAATGATGATTTTGATGGTTTGTCGTCCACTTCTTGGTTGGAAGAATAACATTTACAAACATTTTATTTTTTTTTTTCTTTATATTTTGTTGTAGCATACCATCATGTATGCTTTCTTTTAAGGATATTCAATGCGAGTATGTATGTATGTGTGAGTAAGTGTTGAAATTGTTTTGGTAGACTTTACATGCTTGTATGCTATATATGAGACACATTTTATGAGGTCCCTTTAGAGCTGACATTGCACGAAAAACTAATTGAATTTGAAAAGTGCTTAGTTGTATGGTACACTTGTAATCGTAAAAATGCTGGTCCACATAACACTTTTGTTTAACATTTCTGAGTGCAACTAATTGAAGAAAAGCATTCCATAAAAAGGTTTCATTTACACTCGTTTCATTTGTGAAACATATTACAAGAACGGTTATTTAAGAAGCTTTAAGTAGAAAAATTTTTGTTGAATGTCAAGAAATTCTTGGAGTTTAAAAATAAAGCAAACAGAACAGAAATGTTTGTTTAGATTTGTATTTAAATAAGAATCTTTTATTTTAAATCCTCTTTAGATCATTACATAATTGGCATAATGTTTACGGAACGTACGTTCGTTTATGGCATACGAAAATAATGTAAATGCGTACCGAAATTATATTCCGGTTGGGTGTTTAATCGTTCTCATTAGTTTCTACATATTAGAAACGAACGTACGTTCAGTTTCGTTTCGTTAACGTTTGGCTAATTGTGGCTTTAGACATTTCAGCGAATGGTCGCTCTCTTTACAATTGTTAAGAAATTCTCTTTTGCTATCTTTTCTGCCGATTAGCCACGAGAAGCTCACTTTTTCTGATATATTGCTGTCCAGGCAAACGCCGTTCGTGATTACCAAATGACGCAAACACTCGTTTTCTTTTTCCCTTGAACAACGACAAAGAAATGTGTGCAGTTATTATACGATTGTGTTTGTAGTCACTTAGAAGCTTGCACACAGTTTAGTAATCAGTCAAAATTTAAACGACGGAGTAATATAACATACCAAGTACTTTCAAATTCAATTGCACTTTCGATCTCTGATCAGTCAAAGTATGCATAGAGATCTGGCCTCGGCGTCCAGAACGTTGGGCATCTTCCGTTCTTGTATACATACATAATTGACCATTACAACTCTTCAGTTAGGATTACGACTTAGCTTCTCATACTACTTATGTTGTGTGTGTTAATTTTATACATTAATGGCGGGACATAAAGTTTAAAGTCGACTCCGAACGACAGATTTTTTGAGTAACTTTTCATGGCAATTCAATTCACTCTCAGAGTTTTTGCGGAAGAAATATTTATTCATATTTCATTTTGTTGAAGATATTTGACCTGGGGTTTGAACCGTGGCCTCATGTCTAATAAGCCAACACACTACGTACTAGACTACGCAACCATTCTTGTATACCAACAATTAATTTCAGCAAAACAGCTCTTTTTCGAAAGAAATTAATGCTACTGTGCTTCATTTAGCGACAAAATCTCCCGATATTCTGGTTTCTAACAGACTATTGAAAAGAGTCAAGTAGCAGATGCTTGTTGACGGAAACAGTGTTGCCTTTTTAACAAAGTAATGGGGTTACTTGGACGCCATAGCATCAAAGTTGAACGTTCAACATAAAAAAACACACAGAGCAATTGGATTCAAAAACCTATAACATTATATTGATCTCCCGTCCGTTCCAGGCGGATTAAAGGAGGAGTTTATTCGTGGCCTTTACATGTAACATTTTGGTATATTGTGAAAACCTCTTATTACAAGCCTTAAAGATACTAAACCGGGAACATAAGTATTTAGGGCCTTTATACGCAAAAAATCATGGCTTCAGGTATAATGTGAAATCCTCTTATTATCAGCTTTAAAGGCAATAAATCGGGAACCTAAGTATTCAGCACTCCACTAATTCTTTTCAAAGACCATTATAATTTTGCTCATGAGCCACTAGCATTAAAATATAGAACTTGAACAGAAATACTGAAGTCGCCGTAGTCTAGTAGGTAGTACCACCAGGTCAGACATCTCGAACAAAACGAGATACGAAAACAATATATCATCAACGACTTCCTCTCAGCAGGTTTCTGGCAAAAACTCTGAGAGTAAAAACAAAATTGTCCTGAAAAGTTCCTGAAAAATCTATCATTCGGAGGCGCGATTTTAAACTGTAGGTCCCACCACTTATGGATAAAATTAACAAGCACAACATAAGTGATGTGAGAAGCTAGGTCATAATCTTGACTGAAGCTATGTTATATGTATAGGACTGTTTATAAGCTCTGTCCCCCTTCACCGATTTTTACAAAAATTGTTGCCTTTCGTAAATAATTTTTGTTTTTTAATTTTAATGAAATTTTAATGAATTTGAACGAAGTTTATTTATTATGCATGGAAATCTATAAATTTTTCGAAATAAAAATTCAATTATGAAAACAGAAAATAGAAAAAATACAGCTTTCGCATACGAGAATTTGCAGAAAATTTCAATTTGAAAAGAAAAACCACAAGCTGAGTTTTAAATAAGAAAAGAAAATGGAAGTGGGGAAAAGCAAACAATTTTAAATCCTTCAAGACAATATTGGCAACAGCAATAGCAAGCATAGGAAATGTATTTTTTTTTTTCAAGTAAAAAGAGAAAGAGAGACGGAGAAAAAGAAACAAAGAAGTCGGCAAAATCAAGCCACATGTCGCATACAGATTAGAAACAAATAAGAAAATCAAATGGAGAGGAGGTAAACTCTAAAGACCAATGAAGAAAAATACGGCAAAAATTAAACCTTTGGGATGATAATGAAAGCAAAAAAAAAAAAGGAGGCAAAGCTGCAGACAACCATTTCTAATAGAAAAACAGTAGCATTTTAATATTTTGTTGTTTTTGTTGTTGTTTTTAAAAATAATAAACACCTTGTCTGTATTGAAAATAGAAAGAAAAAAATAAATTCCATGGCATTCTCTTATTGAAATTGATTGAAAAAAACTTTTTGTTTGATAAGAAAGTAATTTTAATACACAAAAAAAGTTATGTGGTATAGAGGAGCCTTATCCCATTCTGAGTATTTTTTTTAGTGTGTTGAGATGTTAAATTTTTAATGAATGAAAAGAGCACTACCAAGTGCCATGACAAATAAAGCAGTTGTTGAGGAGATATCATTGCCATCGCTACAAAAGCAAAGTGATGTTTTAGTATTCATAGTTAATGATATTCAGAGTTTTGGTTTCTTTTCTTTTTTTCTTACTTCTCTTATGATTTTTTTCGTTTTTTTATTAACACTTTGGGTTAATAGTAGAAGAGAAAAGTACAACGATGAGTAGGTTTTAGCCAAAGTAAGAAGTCAAGATGTTTATCTCCTATTTTTTTCTGTTTTTTGTTAGAAAAAGGAACAGAAACTCAAAAGTTGTGATTATTTTAGGCACGCACCACATTTCCGTTTTCTCATCTCTTATTCTTTTTTAAGTTGGGGGTTAATTTTTTTTTTCTTTTTTATTAGGATTACTTTTCTATTCTATTTCTTGTTGTCTTTTTGTTAAAAAATTTGTTTCGTTTTTTTTTTATTAGTTTCAGCCGAGGTATTTTTATTTAATTTGTTTGTATTTTATATGATTTTATCTCTTGCCATTGCACCTTTTTTAAACCAAAAAAAAAATTATAAAAAATTTTTTTTTCAAAATTCTGTGAAGTAAGTTTATATTATTTTCCCTTCCATTTGAATAAGATTAAAACGTGTTTGTCATTTTAATTATGAGTGAAATAGATTTTTTTCTTCAAATTGTCATCAAATAAATGAAAATCCTTCTTCTTTTTTTTTCATATCAATAGCTCAGGCGTTTATCAATTAAAACGAAAACAGAAGGCGTACATACTTGGTACAGCACGTTATAATTAAAAAAAGGAAAGGAAATCATAAAATAATTTCGGGAACAACTATTTTATCGGCTTGGTAACGCAATAAATCGCCTTTCCAAGTAATAATTTGTAATTCGGTTTCATTGAAAGTATTTACAACGATTAAATTTTGAGAAAAGAGTATAGTGGACACGTCTAAGGGTTAACGTAAATAATCACATCAAGTTAAATATCAGTGAAATCAGGTTTGAATTCCGATTGCCATTAATTTACTTATGATCCTTTCACATTCTCGATGTCTAAAATACCCGTGCGTAAGGTGTATGTCCAATAGAAGTCTGTTGTTGCCTTGTGTAAGTACTAAAGAATCACAAGCAAAGGCGTTAGAATGACAAGTTTTGGTATTTGCTTCACAATAAATTGTTTCCCAAAATCTGTATGCAAATCTGTATTTGTATGCAATGTGAAATTGCCTAATACATATTTTTCAGTCCCTCATCCGTACGTACGTAATTGGTCATTACAACCCTTCAGTCAGGATTACAACCTAGCTTTTCACATCACTTATGTTGTGTGTGTTAATTTTTATACATGAGTGGCAGGAACTACAGTTTAAACTCGACTCCTAACGACGGAGACATTTTTTGCCAGAAATCTGCTGAGAGAAAATCGTCGAAGAAATATTTGTTCGTATTTCGTTATGTTCGAGATGTCTCACCTTGGGTTTGAGCCGTGGCCTTACGTTTAATAAGTCAACACACTACCTACCAGACTACGGCGACTACAGTTCCTCATCCAGAAAAGTTAAAAAAATCGAAAACAAAAAGCGTGAATGGAACTTGTAATCTTGACTTGTATTTAAGGAAGTTGATGGAGTCTAGTAGGTAGTGCTTCGGCTTATTAGACAAGAATCGGTCATTTAAACTCCAGCTCAAACATCTCAAATAGAATGAAATAAAAACAATTTCTTGCCGAAACTTCCGTTCAACAGTCTTCTGGCAAAAACTCTGAGATTAAAAAATGTAAGAAAATAAGCAATTTCTTCTTGATATTTTAGACGTCAAGACTTAATTATAGAAAATTTTGAATTGATAATCAAAAATGTCGAATTAGACCGCTATTTTAGCACCTCATCCATTGACCAAAACTTAAGATTACACAAAAAAGTAAATTTTAGAAATCCCTAAGAATTTAACGGTGTAAAAACCCATGAAACGAGATGGCATTTTTACAACCCTACAGAATTAAAACAAAATCATCCCATTTTTGTAGTGAACAATGACTGATAATGAGCGCTAACTAGGACTAAATAAGCCTTAAGATTCTGAAAGAGGCAAATTATTGTCTAGTCATGATGGTCTAAAAAGTTTTGTAGAGTGTTCTGTGTGGCTACCAGTGATTTATAAGCAGCAATCAATAATTGAAGAAAATCTTTTGCTTTCTATAGCCAAAAATTTTTTTGGTGGAGTATTCAACTCTATCGTTTCGATTCGACGACACACTGTAGGTCTAAATGCTCAAGAATAGAATTAACGCATACAACATGATGTGAGAAGCTAGGCTGCAATTCTGGCTAAAGGGCTATATTGGCCAATAATCCATGTGTCACATGGAAGTATTGGGCTCAATTGAAATTTGTCTAGGTTTTTGAAAATATACAATCACAGAAAAAATGTACATACACCGTTGTAAAGTAGACTTTTTTCCCCGCTAATTTTTTTTTTTCCAATATTTTCTAGGTTACTTCTTTATATTCGTTTTTGTCTTCAGACATTCTCAATTGTAACTGCCTTAAACAACGCTATTACATCTTTTTCAAATTGATAAAAATCACCGCTGTACGTAGACTTTTTTCTTTGACTGTAGATGTAATCGAATTATTTTCGATATAGAAAAATTTATCGGGCAAAAAAGAACATCTCTAAGCTGATTTCATTCTTCCAGTCTATTTAAAAACAAAAAAAAACTTGAATTTCAAGCAAAAACACTTGGAAAGTCCGTAGTTTATGGAAATCTCCGACGAGAATTTCCGAACGTTATGGAAGATTAAATTACAATGCGAGAGACGTCTTACAAAATTCGTCCAACCTACCAATGTTGCCTTCACCAAAAATTCTCAGAAATAATTTTCAATCAATGACTGATCAAAGTCACACTTCCTTTACAAAAGAAATATATATTTAAGTTTGCCTTCTATCATACATTAATTACTATATACATACGTACAGTGAGCGTCAAAAGAAAGTGTACACTATGGATAAAATTCTAACAATCTCAACTCAAGTTTTCCACTTAAGGAGAGTGCCCGAAAAAATTTTACAATATTTGAAAAATTTTTTAATTCTTTTCTTCTTGTTTCAATATTAAAAACTGGCAATAAAATAATTTGAAAAAAAAAAATTCACGGTAATTTATTAATGTATATTTTTTGGAATTGTACACTTTCTTTTGACGCTCACAGTATATATTTATTAAAATAAATTAATTTTATAAAGAAAACAAAAAATCCTATCTACAGCAACATCCGTTCATCTAGCCGGGGGGTTGTTTTTAATATTCATTCACTGCAACTGAAATAATTATCCACGTTATTACTGCCAAATTCGGTTTAATTGGTAAAACACCTACTAAAACTTTTGAATAATTAATGCGACAACAACAACAACAAAAAAAGAATACCGTAAGTCTAAGTAAGTAATAAAATAGACAACAACAAATATGAACATATGACTTTATGAGATGTCTAACTAGAGACAGAGTCAATAGCACAGACATAGAGACAGTGTGGCCGACCATAAGAAATCATAATTCTCTGGTGGGTCATAAAACAATTTATTGATATGAAATGTAACGTAAATTGAATGGACAACAAACCGTATGAAGATACAGACATACATACATACATATGTAGAGACAGACAGACGCTCATTCGTATAATGACCATAAATAGAATGTCATTAGTTGTTGGGGATTTTTTTTTCCAATACATATACGATTTTTTTTTTTTTTGTTTCCTTTGAACGCAAGGTAATGAATTCATTGGAAAATAATAAAACAACATCTCAAATAGATATTAAAAGTTAATGAGAATTATTATAACAAAATGAAGTCAACATTTTCTGTCAGTCAGCATTCGTCTTCGTTCGTAGAAAATAGGATCAGTTTGTAGCGTTAACACATGTATTTACAAAATGCGGTTTTAATTAAAAAAAAAAAAAAATAAAAAAATCAATTAAATACGAGAATATTTGCATAAAAACAAAAAGAATTCAGAATTTATTACCTACGTAACAATTCAATTTCAGTTGAAATTTTTCACTGCGCACCAGCCAACCTATTCATACATACAGAATTGGTCATTACAACCCTTCAGTTAGGATACCGAACTAGTTTTTCATACCACTTATGTTATGTGTGTTAATTTTATACATGAGTGCCGGAACCTACTGTTTAAACTCGACCGAATGCCAGATTTCTGAGAAACTTTTCATGGCCATTATATTCACTTTCAGAGTTTTTTCCAGAAATCTGCTGAGAGGAAGTTTTGGAGCTGGAGAAATATTGTTTCATATTTCGTTTTATTGAAGATCTCTGACCTTGGATTTGAATCGTGGTCTCACGTCTAATAAGTCAACACACTACCTACCAGAGATCAGCAATGAATCGTATTTTCGCTACTCATAGGTACTTATGAAGTTTTGAGTATGAGTGAGTCAAGAGTATTAAAATTCAACTACTCTGATTCATTCGTACTCGCTACAACATTGATTAGTATAGGTTGCAATGAGTATGAGTACAACGCTGACATCAAACTCACAACATTCGATTCATTGTTTGATTCATACGCCTACTCATTCAGATTCATAAATTTAGAAAAATACTTATAATACTTACGAATGATTCGAGTCACTCGAATCATTCATCAAAATTTACAGTAGTAGTTATTGTTGCATTTACAAAAGAAGAGAAAAGGAAAGACAAAGACAGCAAGCAAAGCACACACACAACCTTCTAGCGAGTATTGTGGTGTTCGTACTCGAATCATACTTATTTTGTGCTTCGTATATATGTTGAATCATGGAGAGTCGAAATCAACAACATCGTGCGTATTGTTAAGTATGAGTACGATGAGTATTTCTAACTTTGAATATGAGTAGTATGAGTATGATATTAAAATAAGTATGAATGCGTCTAAGTAGCTGAAATTATAAGTATGACTCGAATCTACTCATCCTTTTGAATACTCGTTGCTGATCTCTGCTACCTACTAGGCTATCTACTAGTTTTGACGTGCGCATCCAACATACTCGTATTCGTCTTATAATTATGTAGACTACTTAGCATTTTCTCCGGCAAAAAAAGACTGCAGTCAGCATTGCGCCGAACTGAATTCCCTGCGTCTTGGCCAAAAGAGCAAAACTTCTTCCGCCTTCAGACATTCGTCAGTTACAACCAAAGCAGCGTGATTTATGGAGAAATTGGTGAAACAATGAATTCCGAGTGATATTTTGTGAAAAGAAAAACATCAGTGAAACCAGGGCCTGATAAATGATACGAGAACCGTGCGTCATTAGTTTCTTCTGGAGGACCACGCTCAGCTGATAGTTCTTCAACTGAAAGAAAAGAAAAAAAACGAAGAAGAAAGAAAAATTCACCGCAAGGGTTGAAGCGATTGGACGTTGTGCGTAGAAAGGGAAATCTATTGTGGAAGCTTGACGCACTTACTTGGATTAATTGTTTCAGTTTTCAACGATCACATAGGCTTTTCGCCACGACAATCGTATGAAAAGTTTGCTGGAGTGTTTATCGTTGTAGCCGCCGTAATGTGTTGGCTTATTAGACGTGAGGCCTAGGTTCAAACTCCAGGTCAGGCATCTCCAACTAAACGAAATATGATATGATTTCTTGCAAAAACTCTGAGAGTAGATAAAAATTGTTAGGAAAAGTTTCACAAAAAAAAAAGAATTTTTGTTCAGAGTCGATTTTAAGCTGTAGGTTCTATCTAGGGTTGCCAGATTCCGATTCGCAAAAAGCTGGACATTGGGTTTTAAAAAGCTGGACAAAAGAAAAAAAGCTGGACATAAAAAAATACTGAGAAAATATTAATTTTGGTTTTATGTAAATAATTTTTATTAAAATATAATTTTTACAATCAGTGTACAAATGTACAATCAGTGTTGGCTAACATGATTTGACAAAGTTAACATGAAAATTATTGCCCAAGTTATTGCAGTGTACTAAATAAAATTTCCATTTAGCTGGACAAATTAAATTTTAGCTCGACAAGCATCAAAAAAGCTGGACAATTCAGCCAAGTCCAGTCAGGCTGGCAACCCTAGTTCTATCACTCATGAATAAACTTAACACACACAACATAAGTGATGTGAGAAGATAGGTTTTGTAATCCTGGCGGAAGGGTTGTAATGACCAATTATGTATGTATGCGTTTATCGTTGTTTAACTGCAAAGGACAAAACATGGATCCACGACAGCACAGACACCAAAATCAGTCAACACAACAACTTGTTCGGAGCAAAAAGGCCAATACAGTAATTACAGCCGTTTTTGAGATGCACGCGATATAGTCCCCATTGAATTGAATTCAGAAGGGTAAAACTAAAACAAGTAAATTACTTCAAATTATTCGTTTCCACCAACAGGACACTTGTGCAGATTACATGATAAAAATCCATGCATATCAAGGAACTCATTTCCATGTCATCCGCTCTATTCTCCGGATTATTTCATGTTTCCAAATCTGAAGACAAACTGCTACAGAAAAAGATTTGACTTTTCTTAGGTGGGAAACGAAAAGGAAGAGTTCAAGAAGTTCAAGGCGGACTATCATATGATAAAAAAAATACTATGATTTTTTACCCTAAAACCTATGTAGCATGGACACATTGAGCTGCCCTCGCATATTTCTAATTTTTTTTTTTTTCTATTTCATTTAATGACGAAAAAATCAATACATTTTGATGTTAATCAATACTACCATATTGGTTTTTATATAATAAGACACGCAGTTCACTTCACCTTGTATTGTTTCTCTCCCCCGCTCTCGTTTTTTTTTTCACTTTTTCCTGAAAAAGAAGGGAAATTTTCTCTAAATGATAGGCCATTAAATATAACTGCACTGTAATTTGCATAATTTTATATTCATTAGATAATTTTGAGACAATTTTTGAACCAAAAAAAAAAAAGGAAAAACATTATTGTTCCCCCTTTTGTAAAGGATGCAGTTTATTAAGCGTTGCTGGCTGATGGCAACAATTTAAAAGAGTGGTTGTGCCGATTGTGAAGAAGTTTCGATTGTAAAGTAGTACCTATCACAGGGCGAAGGCCATGTTAATGCTAGTTTTATGAAAATTTGGAAATGGTTTTGGAAATAAATATTTTACCAATGACCTCGAATATTAGTCTTCAATTCATACTGTGATCTAGTCTATCTACAGAGACTTCATAACACTCTGAGAATTTTATTCCGTTATCTTGTTGGAACTATAATCACTGCACTAATGGTCTGATTTTGGAAAACGAAAGGTTCGCAAAGGTACCATTTTCCTATGCGCTTTATTGGCCAATTTCCTTATTCGGGAATCTATTCAGGTATGGTATTGAAATCACCGTAGTATAGTAGGTAATGTGTTGACTTATTAGTCGCAAGTTTCTAGTTCAAATCCCAGATAAAACTTCTTCAACAAAACGAGATATGAAAACAATATGTCTTGAAATCTTCATCTCAGCAGATTTCTAACAAAAACTCTGATAGTAAAATAAAATTACACCGAAAGATTTCTCACAAAAGTCGACTCCGACAGGACTTTAAACCGTAAAACCGACCACTCGTAGATAAAATTAACACACAAAATATGGGTGGTGAGAGAAGCTAGATTGTAATCCTGACTAAAGGGTTGTAATAACCGAATACAAGCACCATTTTTTTGAGCACTTTACTATTCAGACATGGTTTTAGCTCTTAAATTTCTTTACAGAATACAAAGCAAAAATTATTTGTAACGACATTTGGTTAATTATTTCAAGCAATACGATATGTGACATTTTCTAATAGAACTGCTTATTGTTCAAATTCGTATCATGTAGCTGAACTCTAATATCATGACTCTGACGTTATGATACCTCTTAAAAAGTATGTTCGCATTTCGCTGCTCCTATTGAATGTAACCCAGGTTTTTCAAGTCGACCCTTATAGGCAAGCTGATTATTATCCGGAAGAAGGTTATAATTTACGATATAGTACTTGTGTTGAAAATGAGCCTGAACGAGTTTCTATAACCACAACAATGGTCTTTCAATGCACCCAACGGAGATATATTGACAATAATAAGTTGGTTATTAGAAGTTTAAATATTTTTCTCTATTTTGTCAATAGATTTTCAATCAGAAATCATATTTCGAAACCATTAAAATAGACAATACGGGTGTCACCATGACACCTCTCGTTCATTACTTTTCTCGTGTTCAGTATTTTCCAATTTTTTTTCCAAAATTTTCATTACAAAACAGGGATGATTTATTTAAATTGGAAAATTATAAAACATTTTTCTAAAAACGAAAATAGGAAAATAAGAGAGGAAAAACAAATACAATCAATTGCTATTTAAAAGAAAATTTCTTAATTTAATGCCCACACCACCAAAACAAAAAAAATTCTTAAAAACAAAAAACATGCTGCGAAAATATTGTCATTCAAATTAGTTTCACTCACTTTGGTACACAACGCTTAGTGTACATCGTACTCAAGGACTTATTAATGATTTATTTATGCACAATATGTTTTAATATTTTTGGATATGATTTCTAAAAATTTGTTTTTTTTTTAACATTATTGAACTGATAATTTGCTACTTCTGTGGTTAGGTTACTTTTGTTTACCACTGTTATTATTATTTGGTTTTGCTTTTCTATTCACATTTTTCTTTGTATTTATTTAAGAAAACATTTGAATTTCATGCTTTTCATATATTTTTTTTTCTGCCATTCATCATTCCAGAGAAGGGAGTATTTTTGTTTTTCGTGTTTCGTCATGCCTTGATTTTTATCGACATCATCATGTTTTATTTGTCGGTATCGCAAATTGTAGGGCAATTTTTCATTTATGATAATTTGCCATTTTCGTTGCTGTTTTGGCATTTCGTTAAAATATGATAAGAATTATGGGACAACTGTTGTCTTTTTTCTGTTTTTGTCTCCCCTTTTCTAAATTCGTTTAGTTGTTTGGCTAGATAGTTACGGTAGAAATATAATATGTTCTGCAGTTTTTAAATAAAAATCATCAAAAATGTTTCCTGTAATAATTTTCCACTAGGATAATATCGTTATGCAGAATGCATCTAAGAATGAGTTACATTTGTCATTGACACTTAAAACACAAAGACCTGGTTGCATTCCAAAGAGAGAGAGCGCGCGTGATCAAAACCTGATACCGCAATAGCCAGACCATTCGCGCAACCATAGACGTTAAAGGAACATCGCTGTAGCTTTTCCACCAAGTCCTCTACAATGGTACTCTAAAACAAGGCTGAGAGAACACAATCTTGTGATGTATCACAATTTACTTCCCTTGCCATACGAGTTAGTTGAGAAGATAACTGTTTATGAACATCTTTTTTCTTTTTTCTAATATCCCTCTTGACAGTATATATCTTCCACATAGCGTTTCTACTTTAGACAGTTTCTTCCTCTTATTTGTGCCCATGGTTTCTCCAGATCTCTAATTTGTTCGATCTCGACTTCTTGAGACTTAAGAAATGTTTTTACACAGCTGTTGATGACACTATAAAACCTTAATACCCGATGTCATCTACATTCTCGACTGCTTGGCAGTCTAGTAAGTAGTTCTCTGTACCCACCTTGTTTATTCTCCTGATTGTTGGATATCTATTTCAGATCCAAAATTAGGCTGTAATCTTGGCAAATCTTTTACTGTAGATTTGCTTGCCTGTTGCAGATTTTCTGTGAAAGTTGACAAATATTATCTGCATATTCCAAATCCTTAAGTAAAGTACATACATACGTAATAGATCATTACAACCCTTGAAGCAGGATTACGACTTAACTTCTTAAACCACTTATGTTCTGTGTGTTTATACATGAGTGTCGGGTCTTACAGTTTAAAGTCGACTCCAAACGACAGGTTTTTGAGAAATTTATCATGGCAATTTTATTTAATCTCAGAATTTTTACTAGAAATCTGCTGAGTGGAATTCGCCGAAGGAATATTTTATCATATTTCGTTTTGTTGGAGATCTGACCTGGGTTTTGAACCGTGGCCCCACGTCTAATGAGCCAACACACTACCTACTAGACTAAGGCGAGTTCAGTGAAGAACTGTATCAAATTCTTCGTCTTACTGAACAGACTTCTTTATGATAACAGACAGCAGGATGGTTAAGCAGGCTGATGGACCACTTTTCTTAACCATTTTCAGAAAGGTGTTTAAATAGTCTCCGACTAACCAAGAGGGAAGTCATAGCCAAATGCATGGCTTCGAATAGGTACTCACGAATGGTGATGATATGCATAAACATATCATGCGGTTGCATCATTGTGCGTGGGGGCATTGGTAGAAACATCGTTTCTACCCGTGCTTTGAACACCGTGGGGTATGTAGTCGTGGCGAAAATCATGTTCAGCCCTTGAGAAACACAGAAAATTCTACGTACTCATACATACATATGTACATATTTTTTTTTTTTTTTTGTGAAACCAGCACTCAGGGGATGGCCCCTACTCATGCAGTGCAGGTTTTTTTTTTAGGAAAATGGGTTATAGGAAGGTGGAAGAGAGGGAGTAGTGTTTGTGGACATCTCAAGATGCGAACGGCAAGGAAACGAGTTGCTGGTAGGTGACTATAAAATGGCCAGTGCTATACCTTCACCATTAGACAGTCTACAGCAATCGTCCCCAAGAAGCCCGCACCCTTCAGTCCTAGCTTCTCACACTACTCATGTTGTGTGTGTTAATTTTATACATGAGTGGCGGGACCTACAGTTTAAAGTCGACTCCGAACGACAAATTTTATTGAGAAGCTTTTCATGGCAATTTTATTTACTCTCAGAGTTTTTGCCAGAAATCTGCTGAGAGGAAGTCGCCGAAGAAATATTTTCGTTTTGATGTCTGACCTGGGATTCGAACTCGGGCCTTCAGTCTAATAAGCCAACACACTACCTACTAGACCACATATGATTCAAACATTTTTGAGGTGTAATTTCCCAACACAATTGCTGCACATGGGTATTCTACTATGGTTGCATATATTGTTGACGGTTCAAGGACGTGAGCACTAAGTTGTATGTACCATCTACTAGAATCACATTAAGTTCGTAGCTTCAGTCAGACATAACAACCAGACAGAGCAACGATTCGGTTTTTGATCCATTTTTAGTTTTGTATCATTGTCGCTAATCAAGCTTTTTCCACTTACATACATCTATCCATACATAATTGGTCATTGCAATCCTTTAGTCAGGATTACGACCTAGTTTCTCATACCACTTATATTGTGCGTGTTAATTTTATACATGAGTGGCGGAACCTACGGCTTAAATTCTACTCCGACCGACAAATTTTTGAAAAACTTTTCATGGCAATTTTATTTACTTTCAGAGTTTTTGCCAGAAATCTACTGAAAGGAAGTCGCCCCTTAGATAATGTTAACTGTACTGCAGCAGGCTTTAAGAAGATAAAGTTGCCGCCATATTTCATTGGCTAGAATGAACGCTATCTGTGGTAATTGTATTGTTTTGTTGCATTCGTTGTATTGGGATGAATCATTATTCATTGAAATCTACTTTTCTCCAAGACGAAATGTTCTTTAAATTGCGCATGATTTTCGTTGTTGATCTGAGCCTCTCCAGGAAGTCTGGGAACTCTGTATAGATATTTTAGCGGGAAATGAAGGCGTTGAATTTTTAAAAATAATAATCAAAATGAGTAATATTTTGCTATACACTCTGCAGTACTTAAATCTAAGATACTTGAGTTCTTATTGAAACGCTTTTGCACTACATCAGGTCACCTCTTTTTA
Source organism: Sarcophaga caerulescens (assembly GCA_927399465.1). NCBI lineage: Eukaryota > Metazoa > Arthropoda > Insecta > Diptera > Sarcophagidae > Sarcophaga > Sarcophaga caerulescens. The sequence continues at coordinate 88,141,040 of OV656867.1, read as the reverse complement.
CGAGTTGTTGGAATTTCATCAGGTCACCCAGTGGTGTTGTGCTAATTTTTTTTACCGGAACGCGTATATATAATTATAAGACAGGGCCGATCCTGGGTAGCCGGCCGCTCTGTGCGGTCTCATGTCCCAAATTTAACGACGGAGGTGATTTTCCATGATAATCCTGGCGGCGGCGTTTTTTTTTAGGTCTCATGTCCCAAATTTGACGACGGGGGGGAGGGATATTTCCCTCAATTTTCGCCCGTCGCCAGGCAATTCTCGTTATCAGAAATCATCTTTAGTTCCGGAACGCGTTCCTGTCCAAAAAGGAAGTACCGGAACGACGTTCCGGAACGTTCCGGCTCGACAACACCACTGAGGTCACCTCTTTCTACAAGTAGTTTGACTTACAAAAACCTACTATTTTTCCACGTTATCAAGGCAAAGCACTTTATAGAGTTTAGATTTAGAGTGTCTCTGATAAACTTTATACGATATGTGGTAAGTGAGAAGTTTGAAATATTAGCTGGCTTCCTTTGAAGCATGGTTTCTCTCCGTTCGGTTTAAGTAGACTGTCGCAAAAATCCAATAAGTCTGTGTTTTTAAAACAGAGCCGGGTAGTTGGTTAACTAGTTTTTTTAATTGTTTTTAAACAACCAAAGCAGTTATACTGGTTAATGCAATGAATAATAGCCAGAAAACAATTGCTTTAGAGGACCTGTTCTCACACCTTCGCTGCTTGTATGACATTTTATGAAATTTATGATTATGATCTCTTTATTCTTCTCTTTTTTTTTTTGCTCCTTTTTTTGTGAGAAACTGTCAAGTATTTATTGTTATTAGGATAGGTATGTATGACCTTGCTTTGACACACCAAAATAATTTCATAAATTTCCTGTTAAATTGCCATCATATTGTTGCACCGTACAGATAACGGTTTTGAGTATCTTGTCACAGTTTAAGAAATAATGGCCAAAAGGACGACTCTAAGAAGGACACACTTGTCTTGTTTTATCTATTTGGTTGGCTGTCTGTCTCTAGAATTGTCTCCATAATGCTGGTTTAAGGCTTGATTTTGTTTGTTTGTTTTTTTCACTGAACAATTGTCACGGTATGTGGTCATAATTTTTATATGAAATTTTGTTTTTTGTTTTCTTTTGTCTTTGCTTGACAATTTGAAGAAAAGAAAAACATAATTTTTGTCCGATAAAAAGTTTTTGAGTTTTAAAGAATTATTATTATGAACATACATATCGTTCTTCAACTGTTCACGAGAAGAGGTATTGGCGCCAGTAGTACATTCAGGACATTTTTCTTTATAAAGAAGAAAAAATAAAAATAATTTAGAATGTAATTTAGAATTGTAAAAACCTTTTTCAAACCTAATTCTCTAGTATTCCCTTAAAGCAAATGAATTCTGTATGTATACTCGTACTTATCGCGTAAAGTTTATCGATAATAATTTGTTTATCCTCTAAATATGTATTGGCAAGCAACAGGAGTAAATTTTTAATCAAATTCAAATTTGTCCACATCTGTCCTTTTAATAAAATTCCTAAAATTATGTGTTTTATATTTAAAAGTACACAAAAATATGTACGTACAATGGCTTGCCATAGAAAGGTCTCTTTTACACTTTTTTTTGTCTAACAAAATTCAAATATTTTTTATGGTAAGGGTATGTAAAGTTAACAAAGCAAAAAAAAAAAAATATAGAACAACAATAAATTTCAATATTAAATGTACAATTTTTATAAAGTACGAAATAATTTCAAATATTTTATGCTCATTGTACAAAAAGTACAATCGAATCCAAAAAAAAAAAACACTGAGAAAAATGTTCTTTTGACAACATTTAAAATGCATTTCGATTATGATTACAATGCCTATTGATGATAATGGCACAATGGTAATAAAGGGAAATACAAGTACGCAGGTTAAAGGATGTGCACGGAAAAACTTTTATCTTTCACTCGGAGAGGCAGTTGTTAAGAATCTGTTTTTATTTCACAATTGGTAGCTCCCTCGAGCAGATGATATTTTCGAAAAATATTGTCACAATTTTACAATCTGTACAGATATAACTGGTACTCCCGTGGCATATTCTGTAAAGAGATAAATTTGTAATGCTTTGACTTCCCCATATATTAGAGTTGATATTTTAGATTCACCGATAAATCGATATTGAAAAAATTACAGGAAACGAATGCCTACGCTTTACTTCTTAAAGATCCGTGAGCTAAAATTTTGGTACACCTTTTAAGCATTTCGGGCGAAATCTCACCAATGGCAACTGTAAAGTTGTCTTACAACGCTTGAATTATAGTTGACTTGTCGCCATATAATGGAGATTTCATACAAAATCTTTTATGAAATGTAAATTGAAATTTTGTACTTCAATTTAACGCAATCTTAATTGGCTAGAGAACCTTAATGTGATATAAAACTATCAGTTTTAACCAGCATTTTTGAAGTTCATATGGAAAGTCTACCAACAGGGACTTCTGAACTTTATCAGTTGCTAAGCTAAGCTGAGCTTTATCAGTCATTTATTTAATCTCTTTTGCCAAATCACAATAGTCAACCGTACACAATGACATGTGTTCGCCGAATTCGGTCTGGAACAGTTAGCAACTGACGGTAATTTCCATCGAAAAATCATCTTCTGTGATGAAGACCTCTTTCTGTATAAATGGTTACGTGAACAAACAAAATTATTGAATTTGATGGGGATACCAATCAATATGAGATCGAAGAGCGTACAATGCATTCCGAAAAAATCACTGTTTGGTGTGAATTTTGAGCTGGCGACGTCATCGGTTCATATTTCTTTGAGAACGATGTTGGTCAGGCCATCACTATCAACGGCAGCACTATAGACCGATGATTACCAACTACTTTTAGCCCGAATTGGATGATGGTTTGGATGAAAAATAGCCGTAGTCTAGTATATAGTGTGTTGGCCTATTAGACGTGAAGTCACGATTCAAACCACAGGTCAGATAATTTCCAGCAAAACGAAATATGAAAAAATATTTCTTCGGCGACTTCCTCTCGTTAGATTTCGGCCAAAATCTATGAGTGAATAGAAAATCGCAATGAAAAGTTTCTCAAAAAAATCTGTCGTTCGGTGTAGTCTTTAAACTGTAGGTCCCGCCACTCATGTATAAAATTAATACACACAGCATAAGTGGTGTGAGAAGCTAGGTCGAAATCCTAACTGAAGGGTTGTAATGAACAATTATGTACATATGTATGTAACGCTATAACCCTATGCAAGCAAGTATCAAGATTACTGCCTAGCTTCTTACACCACACACGTGGTATGATTAGCGAAACCTTTAGTTTAAGATCGAATACAGTTGAGAGATTAAAGCTTTTAGATCTTTTATCAGAAGATTACTGAGAGACGCTGCTCCCTGAGAAAGACTAGTTTTTACATTTCTTTTTTCAAGATGTCTCAGCTGAGATTAAAACTCCCAAGCCTTCGTCTATAAAGCCAACACATTCCTCATTAGGCTACAGCGACCACGACTTTTACAGGAACTGCAATGAAGCTCACTTTCACTGTCAGTGCTCTGCACTATTAATGAACAGAGAAAAATCCCCAGGCAGTAAGTTTCTAAATGAATTGGAAAATTTAATGTCTATGGACGTTATTCATCAAATCACTACCGGTACGGCCTATTTATGAATTGTTTATCATTAATGGCATTGACAACAATATTTCCTTAAGACCCCTAAAGTAGGACTTTTATTTTTTCATTCATTTAGTTCTTAAAGAACACATGGCTATTACAAAGCCTTTCAGTCTTCTAATCCGATTTTTTTCTTTTGCTTTGTTTAAGTCTCGTCAATCAATTATTTTCCAGCCAAGGTCTACTGTAGCAATTTCTAGGGTAACAGGGTTGCCATTCGACTTTATCTAGAAACATGGTCCTGGATTACAATGTTTAGGGTGTGTTAATGTATTCGGTATAATAATGTATGTCGCAATGTCTGAGCTCGGTATACCTGCGAAGCTGATAAGTCTATGCAAAACGACGTTGAGTAATTCCTGCAGCTCCGTCAAGGTAGGAATGGACCTCTCCGAACCTTTTGATACCGTGCGAGGTTTCAGACAAGGCGATCCCTTATCATGCGACCTCTTCAACTTCGTCATGGAGAATGTTCTGCGAAAGGCGGGAGTGCATCACAATGGCACTATTTTTCAAAAAAGCGTCCAGCTGCTTGCGTACGCTGATGACATTGACATCATAGGGCGTACCAAGCAAGATGTTACTGCCGTCTTTAGTGCTATTGAGCGGGAGTCTACTAAGATGGGTCTGGCAGTAAATGAGGGCAAAACAAAGTATATCTTATCGACAAGTAGAGACGTGCGGCATATTGATTTTCAGATTACGGCCGATAACTATACTTTTGATATAGTCAAGGAATTTATTTATCTTGGCTCTGCCGTTACCACCACAAATAATGTCAGTCTGGAGATCAAGCGCAGGATCACTCTTGCCAACAAGTTCTACTATGGTCTCAATAGACAATTGAGTAAAAGAGACCTCTCTCGTACGACAAAACTAACACTCTACAAGACGCTCATCCTACCCGTGCTTTTATATGGCGCAGCAGCCTTGAGGGTATTCGGGAGAAAGTCCTACGTAAGATCTTCGGTCCAGTGCGAGTTGGCGATAATTACCGCATCCGATCCAACAGTGAGCTGTATGAGCTCCTCAACGACATAGACGTTGTGCAGCGCATTAATATCCAGCGGCTGCGCTGGCTCGGCCATGTCGTTCGAATGGAGGAGGATGCACCGGCGAGACGTGTATTTGATGCGGGGATCTGCGGGTCTTTTTTTTTAAACCAGCACTCAGGGGATGGCCCCTACTCATGCAGTGCATTGTGCAGGTTTTTAGGAAAAATGGGTTATAGGAAGGTGGAAGGTTATAGAAGGTGGAAGGTGGAGCGAATAGTGTTTGTGGACATCTCAAGATGCGAACGGCAAGGAAACGATTTGCTGCTAGGTGATAGTCCCCAAGAAGCCCGCACCCTTCAGTCCTAGCTTCTCACACTACTCATGTTGTGTGTGTTAATTTTTATACATGAGTGGCGTGACCTACAGTTTAAAGTCGACTCCGAATGACAAATTTTATTGAGAAGCTTTTCATGGCAATTTTATTTACTCTGAGTTTTTGCCAGAAATCTGCTGAGAGGAAGTCGCCCAAGAAATATTTTCGTTTTGATGTCTGCCCTGGGATTCGAACTCGGGCCTTCAGTCTAATAAGCCAACACACTACCTACTAGACCACGGCGACTTCAAAAGTCTGCGAAGAGGACGACGTTGTATGCGTTGGAAGGACCAAATCGAGGAAGGTCTGTCATCGATTGGTGTGACCAACTGGCGTAGGCGCGCAAAAAGCAGACGCGTCTGGAAGGATGTGTTGCGGCAGGCCGAATACCGTTAATCGGGTTGGTAATGGCCAATTAAGTAAGTATAATAATGTATTCGGTATAGTAGCGGGGAACCTTTTTGTGGAGCCATACTTTTTCGGAAGAAAATTAAGTTGTTGTACAAACACTTCCGTGTACAGTCTCTATCAAATACCTTTTCAAATCATTGAACGGTATTTTTTGCGTATCTGTCATAAACAACAATTCGATTGACTTTTGTAAGCCAATGTGTGTGTGTGTAAATTTGAAATTGAGTTTAAATTCTTAAAAAATTCAAAGGCACACACACATACGCAGGCACTACTCAAGAAAAATTCTCAAGTTATTGACTCCCAAAATAAGAAGTCAACCACTTCTCTTACTACATGTGACTACATTTTACAATAGCAAATAAGGATTTCTTTCAGATTTTTTTCTTTTTTTTTTTGGCTGTAATAAGGACTAAATATTGTTTATGGAATGGTGCATGTGTGGAGAGGGGGCCAAGAGAAAGAACTGCCTGCCTCCTGTAAAATTTTAAAATCGAAAAAAAAAAAATAAAATGAACACGCGCACGTTTTATATGAATTTGAACGGTAATAATCGATCCCTGAGGCATATTAAAAAAATAAATCCGATTTAGAAATTGCACTACTCCGTGTGGAGTGGATATGGATGATGGAGTGGAGTGGAGTGGGGTGGTGGTTTTCTGTTTTGCACTCATTTATACCTTTAAAATGTTGTTATTGTTGTTGGTGTTGTTGTTGTCATTGTTCAGCTATTGCGAACATATGGGTTCTTGTTTTATTTCTACAATACAATACGATTTTTTGCAATAATTTTTTTTAAAATCAGATTTTCATTTGCCACTTTTGCTACGGTTATTTATGAACTTTTCTTATTTCACATCTTTTGTTATTTGCCTTTCTTTGTTCACATTGTTATCCTTCTATTACATCTTACTTTTCTTTTCTTCTTTTTTTATTGTTCTTGTTCTTTTAGCATTGTTTATTGTAGATGTTCGTTCGATTTCTTATTACAATATTGTTTGGCTCAATTGCGAAAAATAGAAAAAAAAAAAAAAACGAAAATAAATTCACAAGTGCAAACAAATGCCGATAATGTCAATTTCTAGTCGGAGTTTTTTGTTTCTTTTGTATTTGTGTTGGAAATTTATTGCATTTTAAGTTGGCTTAAAGAATGTCATAAATTTTAAGCATTTAATGCCATTTTAAAGAGTTTTCAATGCGTTTTACTCGATTATTTTTATTATTTTGGCCCATTCACAGCACACATAGTCAATATATGGGAAATAAAAGAATTTCTTTTAATGCAAATAAAATTATCAAGCAATTGGATTTTATGCTCATGGAATAATGGTAAATTATTTAAACAGGAATTTAAGAACAATAAATTTCAAAAAACATTTGTAGTTAAAAAAAATTTGATTTTTTAAGGGGCATATTACAAATCTTTAAAAAATAAAAGTTAATGCACATACAGTAAGCGTCGAAAGAAACTGTACATTAGAAAAAACATACAAGTTAATAAATTACCGTTATTTTTATTTCAAAATTGTTTCATTGCCAAGTTTTTAAAATTGATACAAAAAATTTCGAATTAATGTCAAATTTTTTCGGGCACTCTCCTTAAGTGGTAAAAGTTGAGTTTGATTGTTATAATGTTCAGTTTCTTTTGACGCTCATTGTATTTTGTAGTACACCCAAACCTGTTTTTACACGGTTTTTTACGCGAATTTGAAATAACACTGTTTCTAAAGAGTTGCTAAAGAGTTTCCAATCCAGTTGGCCAAAATAATTGAAGAAGGTGGATACAATAGCGACCTAGTTTTTAACGCCGATGAGACTGGCCTTTTCTGGAAAAGAATGCCTAGCCGCACCTACATAACAAAACATGAAAAAAATGCTGGTGGGTTTAAGGCGGCGAAAGACAGGGTTACGTTTTTGTTTTGTAGTAATGCGTCAGGAGACCGCATGATAAAACCTTTGCTGATCAATAAATCAATTCGACCACGGGCAATGAAAGGTGTGGATATTAAAACTCTGCCAGTTCATTGGATGGCAAATAAGAAGGCATGGTTAACTTCACAGGTTTTTAGTGAATGGTTCCATGATTGTTTTATTCCTGAAGTAAGGCGCTACATGACAGAAAAAGGCTTGCCGTTTAAAGTTCTGTTACTAATAGATAACGCACCTGGACACCCAGTTTTGGACATCCTAATGTAAAGATAGTATTTTTGCCTCCTAATACCACTGCTTTGATTCAGCCGTTAGACCAGTGTATTATCTCAACATTTAAGACTTATTATATTAAGAGATATTTTCAGTACATTTTAAATGAAATAGAAAGTGATGCTAACACTACAGTTATCGACGCATGTAAGAAATTTTCGATTATGGATTGCATAAAGCATGCTGCTTTAGCCTTTTCAGAAATAAAACAATCAACTGTAAATGCCTGTTGGAAGAGCATTTGGCCAGAATGCGTCAAAGGCAAAGACACTTGTGCGAATGATAATTCAGGTGGTGAAGTGTATGCAGATATAATTAATTTAGCGCGAGAAGTTGGAGGTGAAGGGTTTGATAATCTTAACATTGAAGATATAAACGAAATAATTGTTGATAAAGCTCTAAATGAAGAAGAGATATTGGAGGTTGCGCTGGGAAATGAAGATCAAAATGTCGAAACTGATGAGAGTGAAATTCAAAGTCCAATAACTGCCAAGTTGATACTTGACGGCCTTCAAATGGCAAATAAGTTGGCAGAACACTTTTTGACATGTGATAACATAATTGAAAGAGCTGTGAAATTTCAATCAGACCTACAAACATGTATGGCTAGATACAGAGAACTCTATAAAGAGCTTTCCAAAGTTGGATCACAACGCACTATAACAGAATTTGCTGTTAAAAGAAATAAACCAGCGCCAGAAGCAGCTCCTGAAGATGTAGAAGTAATAAGTATTTCTATTGAAAAAAAAAAATTGCACTGTTAGTTTAGAAGCGAACCTTTCCTCCCTTGTTTGCAGAGTAGTCCTGATTACTCTTTATTATAATTCCAAATCCACACTCACCGCCTTTTCTTTTTTACAGTAGAGGTCCGTACTACCATTATTTTTTACAGCAACACTGATCTCTGAAACTTAACCATCGAAAAACCCAAAACAAAAGTAAAACAAAAAACACAGAATATTAGACAGATTAGGAAAAAGCCTGTAATAGTAGAAAGGAAGTGGTATCACAATTTGAACTCAGAACAGATAAGCTCTTTACTACAAGAACTGAAACAATTTAACTTTACAAGAGAAGGCGGAAAGGGAACAACAATTAACCATGGAAACCCCAGGTATAAGAAATTAATAATCTAGCCCAGAGACCCATGTTCCTTTATAACAGATATAATATTCATCAGACGGTTAGTTTTAACGCAGATTTCGTTCTACGGCCCAGATACATACATCTGGTCTTCTTACAACTGGATTCATTATTCCAATACATATTGGTCAACGAACTCCAAATGTTTTCTAACAAAAGTCTAAGAAAAATATGGGATACAATACCAGGATACTATATCTAACCAGAATTTGCCAAACATATCTACACAAAAGTCATTCTACTTTAGAAAATTGCCCATTTTTACATGGTGCTCGTAAAATCACCGCAGCCTAATAGGTAGTGTGGTGGCTTATTAAACATGAGGTCGTGGTTCAAACCCCAGCTAAGACATCTCGAAAAAAAAAACGAAGTATGAAAAAATATTTCTACGGTGACCTTCTCTCAGCAGTCTCCTGGCAAATAGTCTGAGCGTAAATAAAATTGCGATGAAATGTCTTACAAAAACCAGTCGTTCGCAGTCGACTTAAAGCTATAGGACCTGACACTCATAGGCAGAAGTAAAACACACAGCATGGAAGATATGTAGGTCGTAATCTTAACTGAATGACCTGAATTATAAATCCTGATTATAATGACCAATTAATTAAGTAAGTAGGTAAGTTCGTTTGTTACGTAGAACACATCAATTAGTAGTCGATGAACCATTAAATTACAAGAGAAATTCAAATTTTTAGCTGTACTGTACTTATGTGGAACTTTTCTCCGGCAGAAGTTTTTCTTGTCACTTACAACATCAAGCCCTTGCGCTGACCAACTTCTTAACTAGTTTGGTGGAACTTGATCAGTACAGGGACTGCGTTTACCTGTGGCGTCACAACGGGCCGCTATGCGTGCTCAAGAGAGCTTTGGTTATCGAAACTATCACTTCGACCTACAACATCAATAAATTGAAATGTATATTAGTTCTCGCCCACTTTTCCTAATTCCAATACAAAGTAGGGACCATTTCCTAAGTGTTTGTTTGGATATTGTATAGAAAATATATCCAGAGTCGTGACTTGATTGGGTATACAATCAAACAAAATCTGTGAGTGTCAAAATATATTGTAAAATTTTTTTGAACCTTTATGTTCTACGAAAGGTCACTAGACGTGTGAAAATGTTTCGATTGTATTCGATTTTTTGTTCCTTTACTTTTCAGTCGTATATAAGAGCAGCTATTTTATATAAGTACCTCGCATTGAAGTACTATAGGCAGTGTATAAAACAATTTTTTACCAGAATTTTTAATCGCTTTAATGTTCGGAGTATCATCTTTTACAGTGAGCCCAATTAGTTGAGGCTATATTCTGCTTGACTCTAACAAAACAAAAGAAGACCGCCCTACATTTACTTACATCTCACAAATGGACCGACCACATATGACAACAGTCAGGTTGTCCGTCTATTGTCCTAAAAAATAAAAATTTCATTCATTTTGCAATTTTTCTACATTTTCTTTTAAATTTTTAAGATCGAAATGGTAAAAAAATCACCCGTTATTAACAATACGAAGAACGTTACGCGAAACTAAAAAAATCAAGTTTCCTATGAAAGTAGAAGGAGTATATTTTCTTAAGAAATGCAAATAATATTCCTTTTAATCTGTATTCCCATTAGTATGATCTATGGCAGACTACAAAGACTACAAACACAGAAAAGAAAAAGAAACGTTATGCAAATGATACCAGGCCAGGCCAGACCAGACCAGACCAGACTTTTTCACCTTAACTTTTCCCTCAATCCTTTGATAATCAAATAAACAACGTTGAAGAAAACAAAAAACAAAAATTCAAGACAATGAATATTAAAAAGGGTTAAAATTAGCATAATCACTAGATAAGTCTGTCTGTCTGTGCGTATGTCCATCGTTTGAAATAAAATTCACAGGCAATAGCATCTACAGAGTCATTTAAGATTTCAAAGTTCAACTCATCATCATCATCAGTGGATGAAGGAATTGCTGGTAACAAGTGATGAAGAAAAAAAGCCGCGTGTTGCCTTATAATAACAACAAGGAAATTTCATTACAAAGCTAAACATAATTTCCGGTTTCCGTCTAGCAGCAAGCGATAGAAATTTCAAACGAAAAGGCGACAAAAATTCCAACAAAAAAAAATATTCTTTGCTGTTGTCTCAAGGGTATTTAAAATGTATCGCCGATAGAGAAACAATGTTCTGGAACATTAAATTTCTTTGGAAAAGCCGAAGAAAGTATTGTTAGCGTAGAAATTGATACCAAAAGAAGGCATATTTCTATCTCCAATAGAGAGAAGAAGTCATAATTCATAATATTTTGTAAGAAATAAAGAAAGAAATGGTCATTTATCACTTTGTGACACTAGGCCAAGGAGGCATGTGTCATTGAAAGTTGACAAAGACAGAGAGAAAGAGAGAGAGGCCTTCAGTAAAAACAAACTACAAACGAATGACAACAAATTGCAATACACACCCGTTTAATCATATCAAATTTAGGAGAACAAACAAAAAGCTTGAATCGTGTTAACAGGGATTATTACACAGTTAGGGACAAATTAAGAACACAATATTAAGGTCGTTGTACACAGAGTCTTTTTGCTGACCTTTATACATATGTTCAGCTCTATTGTTACTTAAAAAATCTTTAAAACTAACTGCCCTACCTACACTTATGTCCACATATTGACCAACACTTTCCTTTTCACCCTCTTTATATCTGTAGTCCTTGTCTTTTTAGTTCACTTTTGAAATGAATAATGACTTGTTATTGTCATTAACTGTCTTTGTTTTATTTTTTTAATAATAAAACAAGAGGGCAATTGAGAGAAATATTTGTTTTAAAGTCAAAAGCGAAAAATATTTTATTGTTAACGAAATGATTTATAATTCATATCCCATAAAGCCAGTATTATTGTACGGCTGCAAGTCCTGCGAGTCCTTGTTTATTGATGCATACGCTCTGGCTGTTTCTAACTAAAAATGTTCATTAAAAAGCCTTGGAAAAGTACTAAAAATATGGTGACTGAATACAACATCTAACGAGGAATTTTCTAAATAAAAATTAATTTATGTGGGTGCACCTCATTTCCCAATACCTTACGGAGGAAATTCGTTCTTCAGCTGCACAGGACATACATATGTGGAACGTCCTATCTGCCGCGTATTTTTCTTGTCACTTCACAACATAAATAGATTCGAGTGTAATGGCTCCAGACACCACTCCTCTCTCTTACAACCTATTTTCCAAATTCCAACACAATATACTTTATAAGTAGGGGTCATCCCCTGAATGGTTAATTGCTGCAGCAGGACATACTATCCAGTATCAGTTAACCGGGGCTGGTAGATATTACATACATACTTAATTGGTCATTACAACCCTTCAGTCAGGAGCACAACCACGTTTCTCACATCACTTAAGTTGTGTGTGACAGTTTTATACATGATTGGCGGGATCTACGGTTTAAAGTCGTCTCGGAATGACAGATTTTTTAGAAACTTTTCACGGCAATTTTTACTTACTCTTAGTTTTTGCCAGAAATCTTATGAAAATAAGTTCCCATATTTCATATTTCGTTATGTTCGAGATGTTTCAGCTGGGTTTTAAACCACGGGTTCGTGTCTTATAATCTGACACACTACATACTAAACTACGACGACTTCGTGATGGATATTCTTGCAAAATACTTTACGGAGAATTCGTTCTTCAGCTGCAGTATACGTAAGCGCAACTTTCTGTCAATAGAAGTGGCTTACAACGTAAATAGACTCAAATGAAATGACCATAAACATTACTCCCCTTTTTCTCCAACAAAAACCTAGTTTCCTACTTCTAAAACAATGAAATGCAAGAGTAGGGACCTTCTCTATCTAAAGATGTAATTGATTTGGGTACAGAATGCGGAGATAGTCAACCAAGATATGCCGACATGCACTCCATTGAAATCTACATAGCACTAGAGTACGAGGAAGATCGAAACACGTGTAAAACCTAACAATACAAAAAGGCTTACAGCAACTTGGATAGTATTAGTTAGGTAGGCAGGTTGAAGTGGTAGCTTTGATACCAAAAGTTCACTAGCGCGCGCGTAGTATCCCGTTGTGCCGCCACAGGTAAACGTAATGCCTGTACTGACCAAGTTCCACCAAACTAGGGAAGAAGTTGGTCAGCGCAAGGGTCTGCACATTAAAAGCACGATTACCCAACGCTGGAAAACCAGCTCGAAAGTTTAATAAACGAAGCTATATTCTTGACATCAATAGATGATAGCTCTGTCAAGCTGACAAAGGATTGGAGAGTCAAATAATCTGTATCTGCGCCGCTTAAGAGATGGGCATTGACAAAGAAAGTGGGTAACAAACTCCTCTTCCTGAGCATATCTACACCCACTGCAGATGTCGTTAGATGGGAGCTTCATTCTTTCCGCATGTCTTCCATTAACACAATGACCTGTAAGCCATTGGCCACTGTAATCGAGATGACTGGTTGGTGCTCGCCTGCTATCCATCGAGAGCCAAATGAGTCTAGCAGTTGAGCAGGATTCCGCATTGACCCAGGATAGGTTGAATAGTATTTCCAGGAGGATAAAAACAAATCAAATGATTGAAAAAAGTGGCGAAACTGCTTCATTGCGAGCTAATGGACATGAGGATGTGAAACATGTTAAAGACATGCCTAAGCATTTATTTCATTGCTTCACAGCAGAGATCAGCAACGACTATTCAAAACGATGAGTAGATTCGAGTCATACTTATAATTTCAGCTACTTATACGCATTCATACTTATTTTAATATCATACTCATACTACTCATATTCAAAGTTAGAAATACTCATCGTTCTCATACTTAACAATACGCATGATGTTGTTGATTTCGACATATACACGAAGCACAAAATAATTATGATTCGAGTACGAACACCACAATACTCCCTAGCTGTCTTTGTCTTTTCTTTTCTCTTCTTTTGTAAATGCAACAATAACTGCTACTGTAAATTTTGATGAATGATTCGAGTGACTCGAATCATTCGTAAGTATTATAAGTATTTTTCTAAATTTATGAATCTGAATGAGTAGGCGTATGAATCAAACAATGAATCGAATGTTGTGAGTTTGATGTCAACGTTGTACTCATACTAATTGCAACCTATACTTATAAATCAATGTTGTAGCGAGTACGAATGAATCAGAGTAGTTGAATTTTAATACTCTTGACTCACTCATACTCAAAATTTCATGAGTACTTATGAGTAGCGAAAATACGATTCATTGCTGATTTCTGCTTCACAGCCATATGAAGGGACAAGTCGGATCATGGTTTTATATCATTTAAGTTTTAGTTCTCGATTTGAAGTATTGCATAAAAGGATTTTTTTGTCCTTTGTAATTGTAATTGAAGTCGCCGTAGTCTAGTAGGTAATGTGTTGGGTTATTAGACGTCGGGCCACGGTTCAAAACCCAGATCAGACATCTTCAACGAAACAAAATAAAAAAATATTTTTTCGGTGACTTCCTCTCAGCAGATTTCTACCAAAAACTCTGAGAGTAAATATAAAATTGCCATGAAATGTTTTTTAAAAATCTGTCGTTCGGAGTCGACTTTAAACTGAAGGCCCTCCACTCATGTATAAAATTAACGCACACACAACATAAGTGGTGTGAGAAACTAGGTCCATAATCCCGACTGAAGGGTTGTAGTGACCAATTATGTATGTTGTAATTACATACGATCCCAAGTATTTGAAGAAGAATTTTGATTGACCACATTATGTCGAAGCAAATATCCCATATTTCCATGGAAGAAAACGGCCCTACAATCAAGAATAACTTGTCATTTGCTTATTTACTTAAGTGAATTAATTTTCTAAATCTTGTCTAACATGTCACACACAGCGAAATATGACATGGATTGCGTAAATGCTTGGTATTAATCATTCAATTACAGATCAAATTACAAATTAATCACAAATGTACGTACTACGAACATACCATTTAATATTCTAAAAGGTACCAGCAAAAAATAATATAATTAGAATTGGTAGTCAAACTTGATGAAATTGAAACATGATCAATAAAAAATAATGCACGCAAGATGGGAATGAATTAAAAAAATTTTTTGTCATATTGCGACATACACATGTGAATGGTAATGAAAAAACTCCTCCGAGCAAAAAAAGCGAATAATTTTTGGCAAATAAAACGAAATGTGGAAATGAGACAACGTACGACACTAATCAACTAAAGTAACATGACGCATTATAAACCTTAAGAGACAAGGCAATACAAAAATTTATATACACAGAGCAGTGTAATGACTGCTGCTGCTGCTGCTGCTTCTAATAAATACACGATGTAAAGGAAAAATGTTTGAATGGATGGATGGATGGAATGGTATGGTATGGAGTGGTATGGAATGAATGCAGTAAATAATAATGTTTTACTGGGTATACATATACCACCATACATATGTACACATACTCATATAATTTGAATCCGTATAATAAAACAGCCATAACGTTGCATAATTGAGGAACCATTGCGCAAATAAAACACTCAAACGGTGATTAAGTTACAAGCATTGCTACCCTCAAATTGTACGGCAACTCACAGTTTGCCTCGTTGTATAAAGACAGCAAAAAGTCTTCATGCCTTAAACTATGATTATCCTTAATATTTGCAAGTAAACATTTACAAGATTTTCTCCATTTACTATGAATTTATGTCTTGGCTGTATCTTCTAGAAGAATAAGAAGGATTTCAATTCTTGTGGCTCTATTTTGAACGTAAAGAACTCCAACGTAAGAAGATATAATGGCGACAAAAGACAATACGTCTTGACTTCATCTCTGTCTCTCTCTCTTTCGCTCTACCTTTCTTATGACAGCGCTAAATGCGGTCCTTTTTACATTTCAGATATTTTTATTACACTGGCTTTGTCATTTTGTTTTATGACTCCTGTGTCGTTTGGGTGGCATACCACTTGCTGCTCTATGTACTTCTGTGCGCTAAGACATGTGGGAGTAGAGAGCATAAAAATAAATATTTAACAAGTTGTGGTTTATGCTACAAGTCCATAAACTAATGGAAGTGCATACAGATAAATGAGATGTTATTTTTACATTCCTAGTTCCTC